>CM032228.1:542500-632500 GCA_019009955.1 Riptortus pedestris
TTTTAAAATGTAACAATTCTAAATTTGTGAGTATATGTTAATGTCATGTAAATGTTGGAGTATTATGGGTATGTGTGGGCTACCTTTAGTAAGTAAGTCGTGTAATTCATAAGGGATCTTTAGATGGTCACGTCTTTTGCAGTCTGTTAGTATGTGTTTTATTGTAGGCGGAGCATTACACACATTGCAGTTAGGCATTCTTTTCTTTTGAAATAGGTAACCATGGGTAAGGAAAGAATGACCTATGCGTAGTCTCGTAAGGACTACTTCGTCTCTCCGTGTAATTCAAATTTGTCACTCCACGTCTTAACTGTAGTTTTAATTTGTCTCAGTTTGTTGTCTGTTAGTAACCAGTCCTGTTGCCATTCTTGGAGTATGTTAGTTTTAATGTAGTTTTGTAGGTCGTCCGATGTTATTTTTTTAATGTCAGTATTGGTGTTTTTTGTCGTTAGTTTTGCGAGCATGTCAACTTCAGTGCTTCGTCCAATATTCTGATATCCTGGTAGCCACACCAATGTAATGTGATTTTGATGATTTTGAATGTGTTCAAAAATGTTTGTTATTATAGGATGAGTGGAATATATGTTTTTTAAAGAGAGTAAAGAACTTAGAGAGTTCGAAAATAAAATTATTTGGCGATTTTGAAAATTTTGGAGGTTTTCTAGAGATAGGAGTATAGCGTGTAGTTCAGCTGAGTAAATACTTGATGTGCAGTTTAATCTTTTGGCATATGTGTGGTCGTCAATGAGTGCAGCAGCTGCTGTTCCAAAGTCAGTCTTGGATCCGTCCGTGAAAGTCTACAGTGCGTTTGGGTTATTTGCAGTAATGGAGTTAAATGAAGTCATGTACAATTTTGAAGAAAGGGGAAGTTATTTACTCTCCAAGGAGGAAGTGATAGTAAAGTATTGTTGTACATAGGAGTCTGTAAAATGTTTGAGCCTGCGGAATTTTCTAATGTGCGTATAGGAAGTGGTTTGTGTTAACATTTTTTCTTTATGAATTTGTTGAAATGTGGTGTATAGTTTAAGAATGTGTGGATGCAAGGTGTGTCTAAAGCTTTACATTTTAAAATAAATTTTAAATTGATTATACGCCTTCTATATTTTAATGGAGGTTCTCCAGCATCTATACATAGGCTTTCTACAGGGCTTGGCCTGAAGAAATAGAAAACGAAATATCGCTATTTTTAATTTCATGCCTCCTCTACAACTCCTGCCCATCCCTAGAAAACTTTATATGGCTAATGATAATTAAGGCGTTAGTGCTAATACACATACCGAGTTTTATTTAGTTCGGTTCAGTCTCTGTTTGCCAAATAAACTGTTCACTTCCGCTCTAGGTTTTAGAGTATATCTCGTTTATAATTCGGTATACGAAAAAAGTGTATATAAAAAAAGTTACTCTAAATAACAAAATAAACAACTTTTTTTATGTTCATATTTGCCGAAAAACCAATATCTCTATATATATAAAATTGTAACCTCTGTCTGTACACTGATTTTTTTTTCAAAATTTCACGATAACTTTTCGTTTCACATGTCATAGACACCATAACTGCAATTTGTTTCTTTCGTGTATGTTTGTTTGTTACCTTTTCACGCATAAACGGCCGAACCGAATTTTATGAAATTTGGTATGTATATTACTACTAACCCAACTTAGACTTAAGGCTATATTAATATTCTTTCAGACGAACAGGAGTGGGGGTTATAAGGGAAGCCTAAAATTAAACATAGCGATATTTCGTTTCCTATTGGTTTTTCGGCAAATATGGACATAAAAAAAGTTGTTAAATTTGTCATTTAGAGTAACATTTGTTATACACATTTTTTTTATATACCGAATTGTAAACGAGATATACGCTAAAACCTATAGCGGAAGTGAAGAAGTTTATTTGGCACAAAAGACTCAACCGAACTAAATAAAACTCGGTATGTGTATCAGCACTAACACCTTCATTATATTAAGCCATACCATCATTTCTAGGGAAGGGCAGGAGTGGGGGTTGTAAGGAAGGCCTGAAATTAAAAATAGCGATATTTCGTTTCCTATTGGTTTTTTGGCAAATATGAACATAACAAAAGTTGTTTATTTTGTTATTTAGAGGAACTTTTTTTATATACACTTTTTTCGTATACCGAATTTTAAACAAGATATACGCTAAAACCTAGAGCCGAAGTGGATAGTTTATTTGGCACAAAAGAGTCTACCGAACTAAATAAAACTCGGTATGTGTATTAGCACTAACCCCTTCATAAGCCAAACCAACATTTCTAGGGACGGGCAGGAGTGGGGATTGTAAGGGAGGCCTGAATTTAATAGTAGCCGTATTTCGTTTTCTATTCGTTTTTCTGCAAATATGCACATGACAAAAGTAGTTTATTTTTTTATTTGAAGTAACTTTTGTGATATGCACTTTTGTTTTATAACAAAGTATAAACGAGATATACGCTAAACCTTTAGCGGAAGCCAACAATTTTATTGGGCACTAACGATTGAACCAAACTTAACAAAACTCGGTATGTCAATTAGCATGAATTCTTCCATGATTATAAGCTATATTAACATTTTTAGGTTCGAACGGAAGTGGGGGTTATAAGGGAGGCCTGAAATAAAAATTCCCGTTATTTCATTGTCTATTTGTTTTTCGACAAACGTGCAGTTAACAAAAGTGGTTTACTTTGTTATTTAGAGTAACTTTTGTTTTATGCCTTTTTTCGGGAACAATGTATGAAGCAAGTAATTAGCGTAGAAATATTGATATACTCAACAATTCTTTCCAATATGAACTACCAAGTACCTTACCTGGAAAAATTAATTCAAATCTATGTAACTATTTTGTCCTTAATAATTCAAATCTATGCTTAATGCACAGGAGACGAGAAATATGACAATATGGAGGACAGTGAAGTCTTTTCCTTGAATTTTATTATTAACAAATCCACAGCAACGGCGGGTATTGACCCTAAACACTGGGGCGGATAAATGTCAAAATGTTGTGCAAAGTAAAGCCTTGCCAATAAAATACCTTCACCATTCAGCCTCAAATGAATTCCCGGGCGAAGCCGGGTATCTGAGCTAGTATATATATATATATATATATATATATATATATATATATATATATATATTTGTCTGTTACAGCTCTAGCGGTCGCAATTTTTGTCTTATCGTTAGCAAACTTGATATATAATCGTTTTATACAAAAATAAAGATCAAGTTCGTTAACGGCTGAAGTTGGACCATTGGTTAACGGCTGAAATCAAGGGTTTAGGAGGGGGGGGGGGAGAGAAATTCGAAAATTCTTAATATCTCCGTTATTATTCGTCGGATCGAAAATTTGTATATAGTCAATCTTATTGCAAATGTAATGTTCTAAAAAAGTTGTTATGCACATTTTTTCACTATCTTTATTATAAACAGAGATATTTGCATTTAGTATTTAGTTTCCGGTCTTCAGTAAACCCCTAGTTTTACTTATCTCATATTAACAATATTCTATTATATTATGATGCACATTATTTAAAGCTTAAATTCCAAACATTGTTCTCATTGAACTTTTAAGTTTTGAGGTAAATGCAAATACGTGACTCACGTGGGAAATCTGCTTAGTTAACGCAGCCCCTGCGTGACGGACTTTTTTATATTATCTCGATTATTAACCGAGATATTTCCCTTTTTTTAGTTTTCACCCTTCAGTAAAAACCAACTCCTGCACATGCCTATAAACGATAAGCTGTTATAACATGAACCCTAATACCAAATATTATCTTCATTGACGTTGTCCTGTTTGAGATGAATACAAAATCGTAGTGTGATGACGTCATCAATTAAGACATTCACGTCTTAAGATTTAATCGTTTCATTAAACTCTTATAATCATGATCTTAAGAGATGGGGGTTGAAGGAGGGTGGGGGGACAAAAATTAAAAAAAAAAATACGTTATATTTAGAAATAGAGAATATATAGTGAGAATGGAGTGTGTTATAGCAGCATTAGAGAAATCTGCTTAGTTTACGCAGCCCCTGCATGATGGACTTTTTTAATTAGCGATTCCCAAAACGAGAGCGTTTCGTGCCTTTTTCCCTTAGTTGCAAGAATGGCTGTGTAGTGTTGGTTTGCGTGACTTTGTGCTGTTTGAGATGGATAATTCGAAATGTCGCTTCGGCTTCGACACGAACAGACTCCGTAATTAAATGGTCCACTCTTTTTGTCAGGCAATGGCAACAGTTGCAAAGGAATTTGTTTGTGGCCGTCCTCACCGCCTGCCTACATTTATTTATTTAGTAATGTTTTTCTGAAATCATGTTTTTAATTATTAACTTTGTTTACTCTTTGTCTTAACCTTGTTCTTGTTTTCATTCCGTCATGTTCTGTACGCAATAAATCTCTTTAAACCCACTTCGTACCTTTCTCATTAACTCGCGACATGTTCATTGCTCAAAAGAATTAGTTTGACTGTAATCGCCATGTTCTGAGTAGCTGGCTTGAAGTGAAGAATATATTAATTATTGATATCCAATTTACACAGCTACGGCTTATTTGGACGGGCTTTCTTCAGGTTACCATCCTGTTCTAGTCAGAGGGGGGGGGGGGAATTTAAAAAAAAAAAGGTGAGAATCAAACTCATGACTCTAAGTTCATTAAGACCAACCCCATAACTCAAGTGGCTAAGCTGAACTGCCGCAGGGTCTTCTAAGTTTTCAAAGTTAATTTCTAAAGATGAGCCCAAAGGAAATAGCTTTTCAGTGAAGCATTGACTTGATCAGCACGGGTTCCTCTAGGAGCAAGATTCAGTGTCTGGTGCCGAGGTCAGCACAGTCACTCCTCTCATGGCACTCTTCTTAAATCTAATGTCCCTTGGCGATCTATATAATGCTTCGACTGTTTTTATATTGGCTATGGTACACTCGTCCCATATTATTAGTAGACATTCTTTCAAGACTTTAGCCACGTTGCTGTTCCTTGGAATATTACAAACAGGACTTTCACTGTGGTCGATTACAAAAAGAATCTAAAACATAGAATGTTTTGTTCTACCACCCGAAATTATTGTAGCAGCAATTCAAGACGAAGCAACGGCTAAAGCAATCTGACCATTAAATCTGATTAAGAATGTTTTTCCATTTTCCATTGTAAGGACCCTGCTATCTGCTCCAGCGGTTTGAATGTGGTATTATTATTATTATGAATTGTGCTTCTAATGTAAAATCCCAAACATATGATTGAAAAAGCTGTTCAAATTAAAATTATTGTCTGACCAAGATGGACGCATTTCCATAAAAAATTTGCAAACCAACAAACATTCAAAACGCTGGAGAAGATCGCAGAAGTCCTCACAATGAAAATGTTTTTCCTGTTACATAAGGAAAGAAAAATCTGCCATCATTTATGTCCACTCTCTTTAGGATGATATTGTACGTTGTAAGTTTAGGTTCATATGTGTTAACATAATTATTTAACCAGTGGTGGTATCGTAGGATGTTACTCTTAGAAAATCAAGGTTTAAAATACTACGAGGATTGTGGGGTTTGGGAAGACCATACACATCTAAAGACAATCCTCGAACAGGACAACGACAAACTATGTGATTAATTTGCGGCAGCAGCCTGGTCTCAATTTCACTGCTAAATTCAATATTATATGATAATATGATGGACTGCCACACGCAAGCCTCTCTCAATGTGTCTTGTCAATGGGAATCGTCCTCCAGCAAACCCAGTGCTTTGCAAGCTGCCTGAGGCTTGATGGACTCTGCCACACGCAAGCCTCTCTCAATGTGTCTTGTCAATGGGAATCGTCCTCCAGCAAACCCAGTGCTTTGCAAGCTGCCTGAGGCTTGATGGACTCTGGCACAAGCATGCCTCTCTCAATGTGTCTTGTCAATGGGAATCGTCCTCCAGCAAACCCAGTGCTTTGCAAGCTGGCTGAGGCTTGATGGACTCTGCCACACGCAAGCCTCTCTTAATGTGCCTTCACAATGGGAATCGTCCTCCACCAAAGCCAGTGCTTTACAAGCTGCCTGAGGCTTGATGGACTCTGGCACATGTATTTCTCTCTCAATGTGTCTTCACAATGGGAATCATCCTCCAGCAAACCGAGTGCTTTGCAAGCTGGTTGAGGCTTGATGGACTCTGGCACAAGCATGCCTTTCTCAATGTGTCATCCTAATGGGAATCGTCCTCCAGCAAACCCAGTGCATTGCAAGCTGCCTGAGGCTTGATGGACTCTGGCACAAGCATGCCTTTCTCAATGTGTCTTCCCAATGGGAATCGTCCTCCAGCAAACCCAGTGCATTGCAAGCTGCCTGAGGCTTGATGGACTCTGGCACATGCATGCCTCTGTCAATGTGTCATCCTAATGGGAGTCATCCTCCAGCTAACCCAGTGCATTGCAAGCTGCCTGAGGCTTGATGGACTCTGGCACAAGCATGACTTTCTCAATGTGTCTTGTCAATGGGAATCGTCCTCCAGCAAACCCAGTGCTTTGCAAGCTGGCTTATAACTCTACTGGACTATGTCAGTCACAGTTTGGAAGCAAGTTGGTCCTGTTATATAGCAACATTCTGATGTAATAGCATTCGCATTATTGGGGTGAATGATATAGACACGCCCTGCTATGAGAAAAGAACATGTACTTTTCTTATAGCAAGATAACCCTCAACTGGTAACTGGTGACCCTCCCCCTTCTTAAGTTCTTGGACTACTATAATTTGATTTATTGAGATAAAAATAATTCTGATCCCTCTTGAATTACAGAACTAGATATAGTAAAACGTTTTAAATAAAATTAATATATCATATTCTGATATATTTAAGTAATTGATTTTCTTTCCTCTGAGAAGTTGGCACACCCATTTGTTTACGTTCCAGGTGCTTCCAGTCGGTAGGTGTCTTATAATCGTTTCTATTTATTCACTAAAGGTTGACGGTGCTATTGTGTTACCAGTATGTAGATTTATCTATTGTTAAACACCACACAGAAAATCGGCTTAGTTTACGCAGTCCCTGCGTGACGGACTTTTGCTACTATGCCTAGCAAGGACGGGTTATCTACAGGTGACCAATTTTTCCTAGCCAATAAATTCGATATACTCAGGCGGGAATTGAACTCGCCAAATTAGGTTTATCGTGTGGAATTTAGACCACGTGGCTACTAGTGTTTATTATATTTATAGCAGAAGAAATCAGGCTCCAAATCTTAATCAGCAACTTGACCCTGGAAATTTCTCTATTTCTAAATCCCAATCAGATATTGAACTTGTATAAATGGAAACTTGAAAGACAAGCCTGAGAGCAAGTTGCTCGCCGACACAATTGACAGCAAGTTTTGCTCAATAAATTCCAGGTTGGCAAACTGTTGCCAAGGTCAAAATGTTGAAGGCCAACATCAACATAGACAATTAGAGAATCAATAAGATTCACTTACATCATCTCTACTTTGATTTATTAATCCGGTTTTTCATAAAACTATGATTAAACTAATTTTGCTAGGCATATACTTTTTTGACCGCTTGTTATAACAATACCACCACATATTACATATACTAAATATATAACAGGTATACAAAACAAAACTGTAGAGAATATTTACAACCGTTTATTATATTCTAATAGACTTAAAACGGATATGAGAATACTTTTATAAATAAATTATATAAAATGTATAAATAAATTATCCGCCTATTGATAATATTTCTATAATTTTAGCACATTTCCCTTAAGGGACAATGTACTCATGATGCGGTTTTCCAACGTTCTCTTCAAATGTTCATCGACCCTACCAGGAGATGTCGAAAATGAGGTCCGCTCAAAACTAATCTATACACACACACATATATAATATAAGCTAAGGTACTCAGCTTCGCTCGGGAAATCATTAAAGTTGGCTTGGAACATCAAAACGGCTTTCGTCGCGGCAGAGGCTGTTTGGATGGTACTTTCTCACTGCTTCCGCTCACACAGATTCATCTGAGATTAAAATGAAGAAAAGTATACGCTTGTTTTATTGACTTTTCTAAAGCGTTTGACACTGTGAACCACGGCAAGCTGTTCTACAAGTTATACAAATTTGGCATCAGCACAAAAATGATGAGAGTAATTGGAAATTTATACAGTCAAATGAAGATGATAATCCAAGCTGATGCTGAAAATTCTAATGAAATATCAGTTACTGAAGGCGTCCTTCAAGGTGACAGCTTATCTCCAACTTTCTATATCATGTACACTGATGACTTGAGCCATTCGATAGAGGCTGGTGGCGATGGAATTAGTATAGATAGTGGGCAAGATGTGGATATGCTGATCAAACCGTAATTCTGCCCACTACTCCAAGGGGACTTCAACGATAGTTGTATCTCCTTCAAGAATACTGTCAGAAGAACATGCTCGCCATAAACGTCGAAAAAACAAAGGTAGTAGTTTTTAAAAGAGGAGACCCAACGTGTACAAAGAAATTTTTCATTAATAATAATGAGCATACAGTAGAAAATTCTTATAATTATCTTGGAGTATTATCGTCTGTCTCTACGGTATTCTCGAAAGCCGCTGCAGATATGTGTCGGCGAGGAATGGCGGCCTCAGCTGCTGTTATGCAAATACTAAAATCCTGCAAATGCAAATCATGGGATTCTAGGATGGCACTTCTTGAAGCTTTGTGTGAATCCGTCTTGCTTTATGGAAGCCAGATCTGGGGATTGGGATACATGGATGTCATTGAAGATTCCCAAGGAAAGTACCTTAAACAGCTTCTCCATCTTCCAACCAACACTCCTGGATATATGCTACGACTGGAATGTGGCAGAGCTTCGTTAAAAGTAAAGGTATTCAAACTAGCACTCCAGTGGTTTTTTTTTTAAACTTTTTGAAATGGACGACTTCAGAACTCCAATGCGCTGCTTCTCCAGACTTCTAAAAATTGACCAGCGGGACCGAAGATCTAATTTAAACAGGGTCTCTCATTTCAGAAAAATAATTTCTGAAGCAGGTTACGAGGATGTTTGGACAACTCAGGACTGGACAACACTTACGGCCATCAAAGAAACTGTCTTAACGAGTTACAGAGAAAATTAAAAAAGCATTGGATTGCCAGCGAGTTCTCAAATCTTCATTTTCCCAGCAATACCAATTGTTCAAAGCACACTACGATGTGGAGAAGTACCTCATATTTATTAACAACATCCACGTTACAAGAATCATAGCACAGTGCAGACTTTCTTCGGACAAGATTCTCCAAATTTATTGGAATGGTAGTGCATGCATGCTTAACTGTGAGGAATTGTGCAGCATTTGCAATCTTCATGAAGAGGAAACACTCCACCACTTCTTATTCCGCTGACCTATTTATAGCCACATCAGAAATGCATTCATCTCCAAACATATTAACTCTACCGATTCACCCTATATACAGCTCAAGTGACTGCTCAGAATAGAAGATAAATCTAAGCCCTTTGATACCTATTACTTTGTTATTAATGCCCTTAAAGTACGAGCTTTTATAATGTTTGATTGATTTATCACTCCCTACACAAGTAGTAAATATTTCATTTATTATTATTATGATGGGGGAGGTTTATCCTCAGTGAAAACTGGAGTAAAATCCATATCGGGGGAAAATCCAACCGATATGGAGTTTGTGAGTGTGACATATTAAGGGGAATTTAAAAATTTTCGCACGATTCTAGCAGTATCAAGAAGTACCCCTTGCTGTGCTTCTTTTATAATTGCTGTTGGCAGATTCAAGTTCTTGGTGCCTGCTATCGTTGTTTTTGGCACTAGTCCATTTGAACTTACTATAATAGGCGTAACTATGGCAGATTTCAGTTTGTATACCTCTTTGAGCTCGATAGCCAATTCTTGATATTTTCTTAACTTTTCGGCATGGGATTTTCGAATATTCTCATCATTGGGCACTGCAATGTCAATAATATCAGCAGTCTTATTGATCTTGTCAATAATGAGAATATCCGGTTTGTTATGGTGCACAGTATGGTCAGTTATCATCGCTTCGTCCCAATACATCTTTATATTATCTTTCTCCAATAATTTTTGAGGATTATAGCGATAATACGATAATAATATTATTATTATTATTATTATTATTATTATTTATATATTTTATTTATCTATTTGTTTTTCATAATTAAAATTGTGCCTTCGGAATTATTATTATTGTATTATTTATTAAAGTCCACTTTTTGCAACTTAGGCTAACTGAGACGGGTTATCTACAGACTACCACCCTTTTCTAGTCAGGGTTAGATTTTAGGATATTATTTAATGAATTTCGTCACTAAATAATTTCCATTGCCCAGGCGAGAATCGAACTCGCTATTCTAGGACTGCCATGTGAGATAAAGATTATTTCGTCTATAATTATACATATAATTTTTATTTCATTTACTTATATTATTTATTTATTTATTTTTTTCTTTAAGATGGTATTCTTTTGGCAAGGCTTTACTTTGCACAATATTTTGACATTTACCCGTCCCAGAGTTTAGTGTAAATACCCGTAGTTTCTGTGGATTTGTTAATATTAAAATTATTTTTATGTAAGACTTCACTGTCCTCCATATTGTCATATTTCCTGTTTTCTGTGCATTATGCATAGATTTGAATTATTAAGCACAAAATATTAACATACATTTTTCCCGGTGAGGTTCCCAGTAGTTCCAAAGAATTGATGAGGAAATTTCGCTAAATAACAAAATAAACAACTTCTGTTATGTGCATATTTGCCGAAAATGCAACAGGAAACGAAATATCACTATTATTTATTTCAGGCCTTCCTTATAACTCCCACTCCTGCCCGTCCCTAGAAATGTTAGTATGGCTTATTATAAGGAAGGCGTTAGTGCTAATACACATACTGAGTGTTTTATTTAGTTCGGTTGAGTCTTTTATGCCAAATAAAATTGTTGTCTCCCGCTATAATTTTTAGCGTATAACGCCTTTATATTTCGGTATACGACGATAGTGTATATAAAAAACGTTTCTCTAAATAACAAAATAAACAACTTTTGTTATATGCATATTTGCTGAAAATGCAATAGGAAACGAAATATCACTATTATTAATTTCAGGCCTCCCTTATAACCCCCACTCCTGTTCGTCTCAGAGAAAATTAATATACCCTAAAGTCTATGTTGGGTTAGTAGTAATATATATACCAAGTTTCATAAAATTCGGTTCAGCCGTTTATGCGTGAAAAGGTAACAAACAAACATACACGAAAGAAACAAAATCAGATATGGTGTCTATAACATGTGAAACGAAAAGTTATCGTGAAATTTCGCGAAAAAAATCAATGTACAGACAGAGGTTACAATTTTATATATATACTAGCTCAGATACCCGGCTTCGCCCGGGAATTCATTTGAGGCTGGATGGTGATGGTATTTTTTTTGGCATGGCTAAAGTTTGCACAATATTTTGACTTTTACCCGTCCCAGCGTTTAGGGCTAATGCCCATCGTTTCTGTGGATTTGTTAATAATAAAATTTGTAAATTCAGGTCTCCCTTATAACCCCCACTCCTGCCCGTTCCTAGAAATGTTAGTATGGCTTATTATAAGGATGGCGTTAGTGCTAATACACAGTCTTTTGTGCCAAATAAAATTGTTGACTCCCGCTATAATTTTTAGCGTATAACGCATTTATACTTCGGTATACGACGATATTGTAAATAACAAAAGTTTCTCTAAATAACAAAATAAACAACTTTTGTTATGTACATATTTGCTGAAACCCCAATAGGAAACGAAATATCACTATTATTTATTTTAGACCTCCCTTATAACCCCCACTCCTGCCCGTCCCTAGAAATGTTAGTATGGCTTATTATAAGGGAATCGTTAGTATTAATTCACATAGCGAGTTTGGTTTAGTTGAGTCGGTTGAGTCTTTAGTGCCAAATAAAATTGTGGACTCCCGCTTTAGTTTATAGCGTATAACTCATTTATGCTTCCGTATACGGCAAAAGTGGATATAACAAAAGGTATTCTAAATAACAAAATAAACAACTTTTGTTATGTGCATATTTGCTGAAAAAGCAATAGGAAACGAAATATCGCTATTTTTAATTTCAGCCCTCCCTTATAACCCCCACTCCTGCCCGTCCCTAGAAATGATAGTATGGCTTATTATAAGGAAATCGTTAGTATTAATTCACATAGCGAGTTTGGTTTAGTTCGGTTGAGTTTTTTGTGCCAAATAAAATTGTGAACTCCCGCTATAGTTTTTAGCGTATAACTCATTTATACTTCCGTATACGGCAAAAAAGCATATAACAAAAGTTACTCTAAATTACAAAGTAAATAACGTTTGTTATGTGCATATTTGCTGAAAAAGCAATAGGAAACGAAATATCGCTATTTTTAATTTCAGGCCTCCCTTATAACCCCCACTCCTGTTCGTCTTAGAGAATATTAATATAGCCTAAAGTCTAAGTTGGGCTAGAAGTAATATACATACCAAGTTTCATAAAATTCGGTTCAGCCGTTTATGCGTGAAAAGGTAACAAACAAACAGACACGAAAGAAACAAAATGCAGTTATGGTGTGTATATATATATACACACACACAACGGAATAGAGATACTGCAAGGATTACAGAGAAGCCTACGTGAAAAAAATGAAAATTGCATTGCTAATATTCAAGAAGCAGTCACAAGACAGGTTAGTGAACAGAAAACATATGCACATGTATTGAAGAACAAAATAAAACCAAACAATACCCACAAACTTATCATAAAAAAATACAAATTTAAATGCTAATCCAGACGAAACTAAAAAGGACTTTAAGAAAATTATTAAACCAAACCAATTAAAAGTTGGCATTAAGCAGCTTAAAACTACCCATAAAGGTTTCTTAATTGTAGAGACTGAATCAAAAACTGATGTTGATAAAATTCATGAAACCATTTTAACTTCAAACTCTAATCTCCAGTCTGATTATATTAAGAAATTTAGACCAAGAATCATTATAAAAAATATTCCTGAAGAGATAAACGATGAAAATCTAATTGAAACCATTTTATTACAAAACGAAGAGCTTGGTCTAACTAACCAAGATATTGTCAGTTATTTTGTAATAAAATCGAAGTTCAAACAAGACAGAAGGCACGCAGTATTACAAGTATCACCAATTGCAAGAAATCTTTTTGTGAAACGAAATACTAAAATTAAATTATTCTACACAATTTGCTCAGCCGATGACTTCCTGTCTGTTCGCCGCTGTAGGAATTGCCAGCGTTTGAACCATTCGGGAAGATGCACCGGGAAACTTACCTGCCCCCATTGTTCAGAAGAACATGAAGCCAAGGACTGCCCGAAGAAAGAGAAGCCTGAAGATCATGCCTGTATTAACTGCATCAGCTTTAATAAGTATTGCAAGCCTCAATTAAAGGTATCAACAGCACATTCTGCATTAAGCAAAACTTGCCCTTCTTATATTAATGCCTTTAATAGACTAATCAATAATACAGACTATCAATGAATATATATACGGACACTGAATTAACAATCCTTTATTATATAATAGCATACATCATTATCACCTTTAATATATCACACATTTATAAAAAACACAAGTCACTCTCACTGGTTGCTATGCATAATACTCGTTACTATGGAATCAACATAACCTATAGGTTGATATATATTAACTGTTTACCAAATATTTGGAGAAAAACGTGTTTTAACTAATTCATATATAGCCATAACCTAAATATTATCATGTTTACGTTGCTATGGCAATAGGAAAGTAACAGATGTTCACTCTAATATTAATTTTCTACAACTTAACCTCAAACATAAAATTAATTCTACAATTCTCTTTAGTATTTATCATCATCTTTAGTATCACATTCTCTATGAATATTTACAAGAAAAAAATATCGATATTGCATTGATACAAGAACCCTATGTAGGTTCTAAAATAAATTCCTCCAAATATAAAATTTATACCACTGACAAAAGTAAATCACGTTCACAAATAGTTATTAATAACCCCCATATTGATGCTAATTTATTAATTAATTATAGTGATCCAGACACAACTCTTGTGGAAGTCATAACGAATGGACGAAAACTAATATTAATAAGTGCTTATTTTGATATAACTCATGACATTGAATTAAACACTGACAAACTGACTAAAATCTTAAAAGACTTAAAATCTCAAGATATTATCATTTCTTTGGACAGTAATTCTAGATCAAAATTTTGGTTTGAAAACAGGACTAATCAAAGAGGACGCAAATTACAAAATTTCATAATAATGAATGACTTAATCATAGTAAATGAAAATCAAAATTTGCCAACTTTTGATGGTCCTAATGGAAGCAGTAACATTGATCTCACATTAACTTCCAGGAATCTTCAGAATCAATTAATCAACAGGAAAAATTTCTACCATAGAAAATTTTTCTGATCATTTGACCATTAAATTCTCTTTATGTTTTATTCGCCCAATACAAAATACAAAAGGACTTGGATTATTATATAATACTAAAAATGCTAATTGGCAAAATTTTGAAAATAATTTAAATTTTGAAATATCAAGAGAATTCAACATAAATGAAAATATTGATCTTTATTTAGCTCAAAATATAAAATCAAATACAATTGAAAACATTATGAACAAATTTTTCAAGGCAACATATAATGCTTGCAACAAATCTTTTAAAATTAGAAGTTTCAAATATAACAAAACTAAATCTATTCATAACCCGAAGCCATGGTGGGACGATTCATTATCTAAACTTAGAAAAGATTCAAATAAATTATGAAGAATATATCAAAAGACTACTAAAGATGAAAGCTTACGTGAAATTAGAAAAGAAGCATACGTACTGAAAAAACGTGAATTTGAACTACTGACTAACGAACGACAAAAACTAAAACAAGACATAGAACAAAAAAAAGGCAAATTTCCAATAGAAGAAGACAAGTTATTTTTAAAATATAACAATCCTTTTAAAATATTCGCAGAACATGCTTTTAATACAATTAATCGGTTAAATACTTATTATGGCTGATACAACTACAATACTAGGATAATCATTATTTCTTTTCTTTTTTTTTTTTTTTTTTTTTTTTTTTATTTTAAAGATTAATAATTTTCTCTTTATATGTTTTACTTTACTTTTAACGTTGTTATTGTTAATTGGGACATGCAGAAACTAATAAACGGCCTTCTTATAGGGTTACTATAGGAAGGAAACAAATAAAAAAAAAAATAAAATAAATATATATATAATTGTGTTGATGTTTTTGACTAGGATATATTTATATATGATGTTTTTTTTGGAGGTTTGGTCAATGTTGGTGAAAGAAACTGCTATGTTTATGCCGATATTTCGAGAATTTTATTTTCTCTTCTGTAGGGCTGTAAAAATACAGTTGCTACTTTATAATTTTGCTCATTGTTGTTAAATTACAGTGTAACAGGAGGTGTTTATGCTATTTTTACTTACCAAGACTAAACATACTTAAAAATTACTATACATATTGCACTAGGGTTACTGGTTACAGTAACTTTCCATGGTTTGTTTACATTCAGCACGATCACATCCTTATGTTTCGTATATCTACAGTATATTGTCTTATGTTAGTTGAACTATATTATAATTGTTATTCTAGCTATTATATTATGTTGGATGTATTGTTATGTGTTATTACAATTATTGTTATATTTTATTAAAGCTATATTCGTGTTATATGAAAGTTATTATATTATTGCTATTTTATTATGTTACAACTGTTATTGTTATGTGTTATTGCAGTTATTTTTATATTTTACTAAAGCTATAAGGTTATTGTTATATATATTATGTTGCAACATTTATTGCTGTGTGTTATCACAACCATTGCTTCATTTTATTTAAGCTATTCTTATGTTGCACCAAACTATTTTATTGTTATTTTACTATGTTGCAACTATTATTACTGTGTGTCACTACATTTATTTTTATAATTTATTTTATCAAAGCCACCTTCATGTTGCATTACTGTTACTATGTTATTGTTGTTCTACTATGCTAAAACTATTATTGCTATGTGTTACCATTGTTATTATTATATTATTTTAGAGACATTGTTATACTATCTTAGATACACTATCACTCTAAGAAAACCCAATAGCAGTAAACTAGTGAATAACACATAACAAAAACAGTTGTAACATAATAAAATAGCAATAATATAATAACTTTCATATAACACGAATATAGCTTTAATAAAATATAACAATAACTGTAATAACACATAACAATACATCCAACATAATATAATAGCTAGAATAACAATTATAATATAGTTCAACTAACATAAGACAATATACTGTAGATATACAAAACATAAGGATGTGATCGTGCTGAATGTAAACAAACCATGGAAGGTTACTGTAACCAGTAACCCTAGTGCAATATGTATAGTAATTTTTAAGTATGTTTAGTCTTGGTAAGTAAAAATAGCATAAACACCTCCTGTTACACTGTAATTTAACAACAATGTGCAAAATTATAAAGTAGCAACTGTATTTTTACAGCCCTACAGAAGAGAAAATAAAATTCTCGAAATATCGGCATAAACATAGAAGTTTCTTTCACCACCATTGACCAAACCTCCAAAAAAACAACAGCACCATATATATATATATATATATCAAATTGTAACCTCTGTCTGTACATTGATTTTTTTCGCGAAATTTCACGATAACTTTTCGTTTCACATGTCATAGACACCAAAACTGCATTTTGTTTCTTTCGTGTCTGTTTGTTTATTTGTTTGTTTTTTACCTTTTCACGCATAAATTTTATGAACTTGGTATATATATTACTACTAACCCAACTTAGACATTAGGCTATATTAATTTTCTCTGAGAAGAACAGGAGTGGGGGTTATAAGGGAGGTCTGAAATTAAAAATAGCGATATTTCGTTTCCTATTGGTTTTTCGGCAAATATGCACATAACAAATGTTGTTTATTTTGTTATTTAGAGTAATTTTTGATATATACACTTTTTTCGTATACCGAATTATAAACGAGATATAGACTAAAACCTATAGCGGAAGTGAACAATTTTATTTGGCACAATAGACTCAACCGAACTAAATAAAACTCGGTATGTGTATTAGCAGTAACGCCTTCATTATAATAAGCTGTACCAACATTTCTAGTGACGGGCAGGAGTGGGGGTTATAAGGGAGCCCTGAAATTAAAAATGGTGATATTCCGTTTCCTATCGGTTTTTCGACAAAAATGCAAATATCAAAAGCTGGTTATTTTTTTATTTAGATTAACTTTTGTTATATTCACTTTTGTTGCATAACAAATTATAAACGAGATATACACTAAATGCTAAAGCGGGAGTCAACTATTTTATTCGATACCAACGGTTGAACCCATTCCAACAAAACTAGGAATATATAAATTAGCATTAATTCTTACGTGGTTATAAGCTATATTAAAATGTTTAGGTTATAACGGGAGTGGGGATTATAAGGGAGGCCTGAAATAAAAATTCGGGATATTTCATTTTTTATGTCAAACCAACCACGGGTACTAGCCTTGAACACTGAAACGGGTAAATGTCAAAATATTGTGCAAAGTAAAGTCTTGCCGAAAAAATACCCTTATCATCCCGGCTCAAATGAATTCCCGGGCGAAGCCGGGTACCTTAGCTAGTATATATATATATATATATATATATATATATATATATATATATATATATATATATTAGCTAAGTCTGAATGTTAATGGTATTTTTTATTTGGCAAGGCTACAATGTATACAACTACACTTCCCGCCTGAGCTAATGGTTTTCCAGTAAGGGTCAGGTAGGAGATTTACAGAATAGAAATTTTAGTTTTCAAGAATAAATGAAAATTAGTCCCTAATCAATCTGTCTGCATTATTTGTCCCACCATGAATAACTCAGATCATAATCATGGATAGCATTTGTTATAATTAAATTCACCTATAGTGTACAATTTCCTGTCAAAAACCAATCCGAGCATAACATAATATGCATAATAGTAAATGCGAGAAAAAAAATACAATATTTCACAGGAAATTAGTTAATTCAATTCACTGTGTCAGCTTACACTCCCGCTTGAGTGTTGTCAATATTGCTTCACTTTAAATACCTATAGTTCCTATTGGAAAGAATTGTTAAGCATATTCTATACGGTTGCTAGGCAATGGAGCATATGCTACATATATGGTTGCTAAGCAATGAAACCTACTCTTACTGTTACCTTGTTAATAAACAAGTTGAATAATGGCGTTACTCAATGAATTTATAGTATTAACAGCAGCAATATTATTAATTAATATTACACTGGCGACGAGGTAAAATGCCAAAGAAGAAGCAGAATAGGGTATCAGTCGATTTGTCTACTCAGGAGAAAGAAGAAGCCACGAGTATGAATCTCATAACGTAGAGAATGTCAAGGTTTGTATTTAAAGAGTATACAAAGGACATGTTGTGGGAGGATTACATCCGGCACTTGGAGTGAAGGGGCTTGGTGGGAATAGCGATGTGGAGGACGCGGCACGCAGGGACCTCCTCCTAGGCGCCGAGCACCTCAGGGCGTTGTCCGACCTTCTGTACCCGGCCGACTGGGACACGTGCAGCTACGAACAAGTGAAGGCGGCAGCTAATAGGCTATTCAGGCACACTGAGATAATCTTTGCTCTCCGGTTCGACTTCGAGAAGCCGCTCAGGACTGATGGTGAGTCTTTTATCTTTTTTATAATAGATTAAAGTCTCTGGCCCGCAAATGTAATTATGGCCCTGGTATAGATGACAGGTTTGCTGTGGACTGGGTGCCAGGTGTGGTGGAGGAGCGGATATCAACTCGCACGTCAGTGTTCTGCGAGAGGACTCGGAGTGACTACGGAAAGCAGGCCTAAGGGCAAAGTTGGCAAAATGCAAGTTTTTACAGAAGGAAGTCGAATACCTGGGCCACCGAATTGACGAACATGGCATACATCCATCTAAAAACAAATTAGCCGCTATTCGAGAAGCAAAGCAACCTCGAAACGTAAAGGAATTAAGAGCCTTTTTGGGGTTTGTCAATTATTATGAGAAGTTCATTCCAAATTTGCATGCTATATGCGCCCCGTTGCATGCCCTGACTGGCACGAAGAGTAGGTGGAAATGGGCTCCAGTGGAACATGCAGTGTTTGAGAAGGTGAAAACATAGTTATCAGCTGAAGACACCATCGTACCTTGTGATTTGCGGAAGCCTTTCATCTTGGCCTGCGACGCGTCTGAACATGGAGTCAGTGCAGTGTTACTCCAGAAAATGGAGGATAGCTCTGAGCGCCCCATTTTGATAGCCTCAAGGACTTTAACACCGGCAGAAAAATAATATTCCCCAATTGATAGAGAAGTCCTGGCCTTGGTCTTTGCAGTTAGGAAGTTCCGTCAATTCCTGCTTGGGCGAGAATTAGTACTTAGGACAGACCACAGGCCTATGGAGAGGATATTTGGAACTGAGAGGGACCTTGCTAAAACTGTGAACTCACGTTTGGTACGATGGGCCATCTATCTCATGGAGTATAACTACAGGATAGAGTACTGTAAAGGGACCAACAATAGACTGGCCGATTTCTTATCGCGTTTTCCAAGTGCAAGAGAACCAATTAAAGAAGAGGATATAATCTCAGAGGTCAAAGAATTAAGGACAATTAGGATGGAAAAAATATCATTCATTTCTTCAGCTGGGGACATTAAGAAATCATATGGAAAGGATCCAGTCTGTAAGCTTCTCTTAGATTATCTGGAGCATGGTTGGCCTAAAAATTCGGAAACTTTGAAACCTGGTGTGAAGATTTTTTGGAACAAGAGAGACGTACTAACACTGGAAGATGGTGTTATTCTTCGGTTGGGAAGACTGTTTGTCCCTGAAGCTCTGAGGAGCTCCGTACTTCAACAGTTACACGAGGATCACCCAGGGATCACTGCAATGAGCTCACGGTCCCGTTACTATGTCTGGTGGCCACGCTTCGATGGGGATATCGAGAAGTATGTAAGAAGATGCACTCCATGCCAAACTAACAGAAATAGCGAGTGTGAGGTGCCTCTGTAACCCTGGAATGTACCGAATGGACCCTGGGAGCAACTCCACGTGGGCATCGCAGAACCCGGAGGTGGCAAGTATTGGCTGGTAGGGATAGATGCTTACTCCAAGTGGGCTGAAGTGGATGTGATGAACCGAATGACCACCGGAGTTATAATTGGCCGATTGCGGCAATGGTTCTCGAGGTACGGTATACCCAAGCAGATAGTATCTGATAATGGGACGCAGTGGGAGCATATGCTATGTGGTTGCTAGGCAATGGTTCTCGAGGTACGGTATACCCAAGCAGATAGTATCTGATAATGGGACGCAGTGGGAGCATATGCTATGTGGTTGCTAGGCAATGGTTCTCGAGGTACGGTATACCCAAGCAGATAGTATCTGATAATGGGACGCAGTGGGAGCATATGCTATGTGGTTGCTAGGCAATGGTTCTCGAGGTACGGTATACCCAAGCAGATAGTATCTGATAATGGGACGCAGTGGGAGCATATGCTATGTGGTTGCTAGGCAATGGTTCTCGAGGTACGGTATACCCAAGCAGATAGTATCTGATAATGGGACGCAGTGGGAGCATATGCTATGTGGTTGCTAGGCAATGGTTCTCGAGGTACGGTATACCCAAGCAGATAGTATCTGATAATGGGACGCAGTGGGAGCATATGCTATGTGGTTGCTAGGCAATGGTTCTCGAGGTACGGTATACCCAAGCAGATAGTATCTGATAATGGGACGCAGGGGAGCATATGCTATGTGGTTGCTAGGCAATGATACCTACTCTTACTGTTACCTTGTTTATAAACCAGTTGAATAATGGCGTTACTCAATGAACTGTTAGTTATTAATATTACACATATCAATATTTATTCGAAAATTACTTGCTTCATACATTGTTTCCGAAAAAATGTATAAAACAAAAGTTACTCTAAATAACAAAGTTAACAACTTTTGCCATGTGCACGTTTGCCTTAAAACAAATAAAAATTGAAATATCATGAATTTTTATTTCAGGCCTTCAATTCAATCGTTAGTGCCCACTAAATTTGTTTGCTCCAATTTTAGTTTTTAATGTATATCTCGTTTATACCTTGTTATATCACAAAAGTGACTATAAACAAAGATACTCTAAATAACAAAATAATCAACTTGTGTTATGTGCATAATTGCCGAAAAACCAATTGGAAACGAAATATCGCTATTTTTAATTTCAGGCCTCCCTTATAAACCCCACCTCCTGCTTGTCCCTAGAAATGTTGGTACAGCTTATTATCATGAAGGTGTTAGTGCTAATTCACATACGGAGTTTTGTTTAGTTCGGTTGAGTCTTTCGTACCAAATAAACTTGTTGATTCCCGTTATAGTTTTTAGCGAATAACTCATTTATACATCCGTACATGGCAAAAGTGTATATGACAAAAGTTACTCTAAATACCAAAATAACTAACTTTTGTTATCTGCATATTTGAAGAAAACCCAATAGGAAACGAAATATCGCAATTTTTAATTTCAGGCCCCCCTTATAACCCCCACTCCTGTTTGTCTCAGAGAATATTAATATAGCCTAAAGTCTAAATTTGGTTAATAGTAATATACATACCAAATTTCATAGTTCAGCCGTTTATGCGTGAAAAGTTAACAAACAAACAAAAAATAAACAAATAAACATACGCGAAAGAAACAAAATGTAGTTATGGTGTCTATGACATGTGAAACGAAAAAGTATTGAGCAAAATTTGAGGAAAAAAGTCAATGTACAGACAGAGGTTACAATTTTATATATATACTAGCTGAGGTACCCCGTAGCTTCGCCCGGGAATTCATTTGAGTCAGAAAGATGGTATTTGGTTTTTGGCAATGCTTCTACGCGTACAACTGCTCTTCCCGTCGGGGCACATTATTTCCCGTTGGGCGACCTATAAAAAAAAATTTCGATTTGACAAATAAAAGAAAATAAGTCTTTAATCATTCCCTCTCCACTTTTTGACACCCCCTGAATAATTCAAATCATAATCATGGATAGCATTTATTATAATTAAATATCATCTATAATGTAGGTATTTTGTTTAAATACAATCTGGCTAATATACTCAGGATGCCCAGGAAATCATAGTTGACTGACTAATGATGGCATTTTTATTGAAAATCGTTGAAAAACCAATGGGAATCGGGATATCGCAATTTTTCATTTCAGGCTTCCCTTATAACTCACACTCCCATTTGAACCTAAAAATTTTAATATATCTTATAATCATGGAAGAATTAATGCAAATTCACATTCCGAGTTTTTTTAAGTTCGGTTCAATCGTTAGTGCCCAATAAAATTGTTGACTCCGCTTTAGTTTTTAGTGTATATCTCGTTTATACTTTGGTATACGACAAAAGTGAATATAACAAAAGTTACTTTAAAAAACAGAATAAACAATTTTTGTCATGTGCATATTTGCAGTAAAACCAGTAGAAAACGAAATACCGCTATTTTTAATTTCATGCCTCCCTTACGACCCCTACTCCTGCTCGTCCCTAGAAATGTTAGTACAGCTTATTATCATGGAAGAGTTAGTGCTAAATCACGTACCGAGTTTTGTTTAGTTCGGTTGAGGCTTTTGCGTCAAATATAATTGTTGACTCCCGCTATAGTTGTTAGTGTATAACTCATTTATAAATAGTTATACGACAAAAGTGTATATAACAAAAGTTACTCTAAATAACAAAATAATCAACTTTTGTTATTGGCATATTTACCGAAAAAGCAATACGTCTCCCTTATAACCCCCACTCCTGTTCGTCTCAGAGAATATTAATATAGCCTAAAGACTAAGTTGGGTTAGTAGTAATATACATACCATGTTTCATAAAATTCGGTTCAGGCATTTATGCGTGAAAAGGTAAAAAACAAACAAACAAACAAACATACACCAAAGAAACAAAAGTCCGTCACGCAGGGGCTGCGTAAACTAAGCAGATTTCCCACGTAAAGTTTTACAATAGATAAATTTCAGAATAGAGAGCCGAACAGTTACGCGAACGGCCCGAACTAGCTCTTGACGGAAACTCACGACTAGACCCGAAGTTAGCCGATCTCATCTCAGAAGCTGAAAACAGAAAAAATATCTCGGTTAATATTCAAGATACAGAATAAATGTATATATCAAAATTTATAGTAAATTTAATTTGCAATAAGATTGATTCTATATACTTTTTCGATCCGACGTATAGTAACACAGATATTTCGAATTTTCGAAAATCCTCTCCTCTAAACCCCCCCCCCTCCCACTGGTCCGATTTCAGCCATTCACGAACTTGATCTTCATTTTTACATAAAAGGTTTAAATATCGATTTTGGTAACGATCAAAAGAAAATTGCGACCGCTGGAGCGTTAACAGACAAATATTATATATATATTTGAACGGACCTCATTTTCGTCATTTTCTGGGTAGGATCGCTGGACATTTGAAGACATTTTTCGAAACTCGCGTCATGAGTACGACCTCAATAGCTGATTTCCCTTAAGGGAAATATGCTAAAATGCAGTTGTGGTGTCTATGACATGAGAAACGAAAAGTTATTGTGAAATTTCGAGAAAAAAAAATCAATGTACAGGCAGAGGATACAATTTTATATATATTGTTGCGAAAATTAAATACTTGAATGAATTGGACAGAGATGTTGACGTGTTTAGGGAGTGTGGAGGAGATGCCGCTAATTGGTCGAACCCGTCCTAGTCCCTACCAGTCGTTTCTGGAAGAGTGTCGACCTCATCCTTTTATGTTTAGCCGCTCCTTTATATAAGCTTGTAAAGCTCCGCCTACAGTTTGGTCCTACATTTCCTGGCTTTACATTCATTTTTAGAGGCAATCTGGACTCTGATAAAAAAAAAAAAATAAAAAAAAAAAAAAAAGGCTACAGTTTAGTCTATGCTCAGCGTTCTTCGAGTGATGTTCAGCGCGACTTAGGGCAGTGCGGTAAAGTTTTTTTATAAGAAGAACAGTGTTGTGCCGTGACTCTGTAAGTAACAGTTTAGTGCCGTGTTTATGTTTATGACAGTGCTGTGCCGTCAACGTCGTGATGTAAAGGACTGTGCTGTGCCCTTTTTTGTGAATTTCAGTGACCGTGAGTGAATTATTGTACTATGTAATAACAAGAACAGTGACGCTATCAGTGCATACTGTGAGTAGTAATTAAGAATAATTACCAAGTGTATTGTGCATTGTTAAATAAATTGTGCAGTGATAAAAACTATGAAATTTTTGTGTGTTTAATTTGGCAATCCAAAAGAACTCTTACTAACAACGTTTATTACTGGTTTTGTAATACAACGTAACAATATATATATATATATATATATATATATATATATATATATATATATATATATATATATATATAGAGAGAGAGAGAGAGAGAGAGAGAGAGAGAGAGAGAGAGCGAGAGATAGATAGATAGATAGATGGACAGAAGATATATAAAATTGTAACCTCTGTCTGTACATTGATTTTTTTTTTCTCGAAATTTCACGTTACTTTTTCGCTTCATTGCAGATATCGAGTCTATGGTATGACTCGATATCTGCAATTTGTAGCTTTCGCGTCTGTTACCTTTTCACGCATAAACGGCTGAACCGAATTTTATGAAACTTGGTATGTATATTACTACTAACCCAACTTAAGTCTTTAGGTATATTAATATTCTCTGAGACGAACAGGAGTGCAGGTTATAATGGAGGCCTGAAATGCTTTTTCCAATCTTATTGCTTTTTCGGCAATTACTTTGTGAGGCATTTGCAAATAAGTTATTCCATGACTTCTTCAATTAAGAGGTGTGTGTGTGTGTGTGTGTGTGTGAGAGAGAGAGAGAGAGAGGGAGAGAGAGAGTGAGAGAGAGAGATAGAGAGAGAGAGAGAGTGAGAGAGAGAGAGAGAGAGTGAGCGAGAGCGGGAGAGAGAGAGAGAGAGAGAGAGAGAGAGAGAGAGAGAGAGAGAGAGAGAGAGAGAGAGAGAGAGAGAGAGAGAGAGAGAGAGAGAGAGAGAGAGAGAGAGAGAGAGAGAGAGAGAGAGAGAGAGAGAGAGAGTGAGAGAGAGAGTGAGAGAGAGAGAGAGAGAGAGAAATGGGGGGGGGGGGTAGAGGGCGAAGCTAAAAGCATAACCTAATCAGAGGCGTCTCTCGTTTGATGTTGTTCCATAGCTAATTTTGGCCGAGAGTATTTGTTGAATGAGGTGTAATGGGAGAAGAAAAGGCCTGTAATTGGCATAACTGTGTGTCTCCAGCTGGGACTCTATGTACAAACCACCTGTTATTAGGCTGAATACAGGAATAATTCCATTGAAACCAGTAGAGTTAAAGACATTTCTGGAGTGTCTAAATGTACAATTATGTTAAAAGTACATCAGCCATATTTTTTATTATAAATATTAGATATTTACATGATTATCATGAAAAGAAGAGTTGGAAGCTGTCATCAATTTTCAATTACTAACACAATCACCCGTAACAATGCTAGGGAAATGATTTCTGAACATTCATTTATTTATTTAAACGAGTTACTCAATTCGGCGATTTACTCATCAGGTAGTCAGTCAAATTCTAAAACGCGTTTGTATCACTGAATTTTTCGATTTTCCAATATAATGTGCAGTTTCTGAAATAAAGATTTTTTCATTTTACCGCTAAAAGGATGCGCAAAATCGAAATATTCACCGATAACTCGTTTTAGAATTTGAGTTTCTACAAGAACGCCATATTAAGTATGGTATTCCATTGGAAATTCCAATGTTATGGTCACTCAACAAGAACTGGAGAAGATTAGGAGGTTGAATATAGTCTGAAAGTATTCTTCAGGGGTCCCAATTATGGCACACCAAGTCTCAGCCTTAATTAAAATAATTAGATATTTTAAGGGGGGTGGCACGGGAACTTGGGACAGCCTGTATGTATATATATATATATATATATATATAATGTCATTTCATTGAAAAATGCTGTGACATAAAAGTTGTAGTCAACAAAATTACCGTTGAAAAAATTATGCGGGGAAAGGAATAGATTTTGAAATTTAAAAGAAAAAAAAAGTGGTATGAATCCAAAAAATGTTTACTTCAAAAAACGTTTTAGAATTAACTTATTTTAAACTAATTGCGTAGTAGATATTTGAAAATTAAATACATTTTTCCACCTGCTTAGTTTCTTTCCTCGTTTATGCACTTCAAAAGACGGTATCTGAAATCCCTTTTGGCATTGCGCATTTCTGCTCCTGAAATTGAATTTATCGCCAATCTGAATTTATTTGTCATGTCTTCAATATTCTGCGACCTGTTCTGGTAGAGATGACTTTAAGCCTCTCCCAAAGAAGATAATCCATTACTGTCAGATCGGGTGAGCTGGGTGTCCACTGTTGATGGAGAAGTGCGGAGATCCGTCAAGCTCCAGCTATGTTTCATTTCTTTTCATCAGGGCTATGTCTTATATTTTACTCAGAAAGTCTTTATTTGGGAAGGGGTTGAAGACTGTTCCATTTTATATGGGGTGGCATACGAATTTGGGTAAATATATTTGTCTGTTACCGCTCTAGGGCGAAGTTAGATGAAATGCAATGAAATGTTAATATGTTTCTCTAATGTATGTCGTTATTGTTCACGTATTTAATGTAAAGAAAGCAGCTTGCAGCAGCGTGAGGTTTACACGTTGAGACAGTTGTTTATCATCCAAATTTATTTTAATCTGATTGAATGTCGTAAATGTTTTCTTTTCTTTTTTTTTATACTTATGTATTTGCATTATTATTGTTGAGGGTTTTGAGTGATTTTAATTTTTGGTCTAGAACTGTTAGTTTTATAAAGACGTGTAATGCATATTTTACCAGATAATCTTAGAACGAATACGACTTCTTTTCCTTCCTCATTATAATGGATATTTTTCAAGTTACTGTACATGGTAACGATTTTATAATTTGTTAATTTAATTATACAAGTTATAACAATTTCTGCTAATATTATAAACGTTTTCGTATATATATAGGTCATTCATTTTTCGTCACGTAAATAGTGTAATTTTGTTCATCTGCTTTTTTTCTTGAATGATTCAATATACGAAATAAATTCTTTCTCAACCGAATGGGAATAATTTTTTTTCCGGATAAACTTTACAGGTTACGGAATTTACATGTATAATTAAAACTTAGAAATCGCAAAGGGCGAAGAGCAAGTCAATTTACAGCGATCCGAAGGGATCGCTTTGGTAAGTTGGCCAAGGGGGTGTTGCTAGTTTGTATTAAAATTGGATATGTATTTCCCTATTCTATTAGGTTCATTAAAAATATGTTCATAAAAATATTGGTCATCGCTATAGATATAGCGTTGCCCATTTGCATTCCGTATACCTGTGTACATTTTATCATTAAATTTTCAAAATCCGTTTTGACTAACATCATTTAATACCTTCTACTAAAAATAAATCTCGTGTTGTTTGTCACTTCAATGAACCAGCGGCCCAAGCCTTTAATTTATTTATTTAGGTGTGTCGCAATTTAAGCGATTCTCACATGCCTTTAATTTAATTTAATATTATTATTGTTTCTTTTTTTTAAAAAAAAATATATCATAAGTTTTGTAATTTTTATTCAGTTTGAAATACAGTCCGCTATTGAACTATAGCGTAAAATTGGTTACTGATACGATTTTAGCAAATAGTGACTAACAAACGAGATAAAATTGGTTACTGATACAATTTTAGCAAATAGTGACTAACAAACGAGATAAAATTGGTTACTGATACAGTTTTAGCAAATAGTGACTAACAAACGAGATAAAATTGGTTACTGATGCAATTTTAGCAAATAGTGACTAACAAACGAGATAAAATTGGTTACTGATGCAATTTTAGCAAATAGTGACTAACAAACGAGATAAAATTGGTTACTGATGCAATTTTAGCAAATAGTGACTAACAAACGAGATAAAATTGGTTACTGATCCAATTTTAGCAAATAGTGACTAACAAACGAGATAAAATTGGTTACTGATGCAATTTTAGCAAATAGTGACTAACAAATGAGATAAAATTGGTTACTGATGCAATTTTAGCAAATAGTGACTAACAAACGAGATAAAATTGGTTACTGATGCAATTTTAGCAAATAGTGACTAACAAACGAGATTAAATTGGTTACTAATGCAATTTAAGCAATTAGTGACTAACAAACGAGATAAAATTGGTTACTGATGCAATTTTAGCAAATAGTGACTAACAAATGAAATAAAATTGGTTACTGATACGATTTTATCGAATAGTGAATACCACGTTTATTGGACAATTATTTCCCAGTTATTTATTATTATTACATAGTCAACAGGAATAATTAAACCATACATTTGTGGTGGCTTACGATTGTAATTTATAAATTTTGATTTAACTTTTTTCATTATGAAATTATTTTATATCAATTTGTCGGCATACTTTATGGCTTTATTTTGATCACTGTTTGTAGGATAATAGTCTCTCTCTTTGAACATTTGTTTATTATTTAATATGTTTTGCATTTTCATATTGTAATCATTCCTATTCATTCTTCCAGTCTTGTTTGATTCAGCTGCTTTAACTATTAAAATATTATTTTCCTTAGCATAATTTTTAGTAATATTTTTTTTTCATACTGCTTTAACTTTTCGGCCAAACAAATATATATATATATATCAGTTGGAATATTTTTGGAACTTTTCTTATTTTTCACTCCATTAATTAAATTTACACTTTTTTGTCTAATTTTATTTCTTCCCCTGATTGAAATAGAAACCAGTTGCCAAGCATATATTCTACGTCAGTTACTAAGTTTACGACGTTTTTATTTTGAATTGGTTTTAAAATATTAATTAATCACTCCACGTTTAAAAATGCATAGCCTCCTTTGGGATCTCTTTTTCGATTAACCAGCCAATTTTTATTTGTTGAAAGTTATTGAAGAGAGAGTTTAATTTCTAAATACGAACTTTTTTTAATAATGTTTTTTTTTTTTTAATATTTTATGAAAACAATTATTATAATAAACGTTTATCCTTTTAGTATAAAATGAGATAAATGTATCTAGAACTACTTTCATTTTGGAATTTTTTATAGTGGTAATGAGCATTTCATTATTTCACGATTCGAATTTTTTAAACCTTAATAACTTCTAGGCATTTCTAAATCTAATATTTTTTTGTTGTTCTAGCGAAATTTAAATGATTTATGTAAAATGTGAGATGAAGGTAGTTCGTAGCATCTCGTGAATTTTCTTTTCTCTTCAAAAAGGATTCTATTGCATGTATTTACCATTCTCCATTTCCATTTCACCATTTAATTCAACATTAAAATTCATAGTCGTTAAGGGGACCAAGAAGGGGGGGGGGGTAGAGGGGAGAATTGTGAAAATTCAGAATATCATCGTTATTGTAATCAATCTTGTTGATCTACTTATGTCCATCAATTTTCATTTTCTTTAGAAGCCTGAAAAGTGCAGAAGCATCAATAGCTCGCTAAATACTCGAGTTAATGCATTGGGCAACTATTGTACCTCATCAATGGTTTAAACAGATTGTGTCTATAACATTTGTCAATCCCACTCATATTATGAACTACCATGTTATTATGAACTACCATGTTATTATGAACTACGATGTTATTATGAACTACGATGATATTATGAACTACGATGTTATTATGAACTACGATGTTATTATGAACTGCGATGTTATTATGAACTACGATGTTATTATGAACTACGATGTTATTATGAACTGCGATGTTATTATGAACTACGATGTTATTATGAACTACGATGTTATTATGAACTACGATGTTATTATGAACTACGATTGTTCAATTTAAAATTGAAGCGGCAATGAACTATACCAGCCCCATCTGTTGTCAACTAGACTAACCAAGGATGTCCCCCTGGAGAGTGCTGACCTCTACAGCCTACTTTGTAAATACTATCTGAGAGGGATCCTTGGGTTCAAAGTACAGGAGATAAGGAGTCAGGACACAGTCGAGTGTCTAGGAGGAGAGAGTGTAGAGCTCCCGGGTACCGCAGCAGATTTAGCCTTTTCTCACGCCTGCCTTTTAGAACTTCCAACATGAGGGAGTAAAGGAAGGAACATCCAGGGGGAGAGCAGGATGGAGGAAGGAAGAGGGAGAACAACATAGCAGCACCAGACAGTATCACCATAGCATCAGTATCCCTTAAAGTAATGCAAACTAACTCACTAACAAATATATGCCCTGCATTAGCCCATCCCACAATATCCTGTAATTATTCAGCATAGAAATACATAGTTTTATCCAGATATCTTATGATTATTCAATACACTATTATGGTAATAATCAATTTACAAATCATGGTCCTCCGGTATCAAATCGCAAATACAAACTTACATGAACCAGCACCTCTCTTAAATATTTACAAGTCGTTAGCGGGTAAGGCCGAAGGGCTTGTAAGTAATCAGAATGGTCGATCCGGGCCGGATAATTTGTTAATACCCGGCAAAATAAATTATCTTTATTTTATTGTCTAAATTTTTCCACCATTCAACTATTTCACATGTCTCTAAATTTCATTAAATATGTTCAGTAGTTATATTTAACCTTGCTTTCATGATTCAAGCCTTATGCAAATTATTCAAGAAAACTTATGTTTTACTGATTCAACTAAATTTAGTAAAATCATTAGAGTGTATTTCATATTTATTTAGGTGGACTATAACCAATGTATCTTATATTTCTAGTTTTATTCTTACCCATTGCTATCAATTATAGTTCTGTATTTAATATTTTAATTAAATAATAATTACCAAATGAAACATATATTATTCATTAAGGTTAACTTTATTTATATTATACAGTGATCACTTGAATTCATTTAATCTATATTTCTCTTCTCAACATTGTTTACTTTGTATATTATAAGCAATTAATAGTTTAAATTCCTTCAATCTAAATTAGCGTTTCTATTTCTTTAAAGTAAGCAATTGTTTTATTTTCTTTATAACTACAGTGTATAATTGCAAGTTGATCTATCAAGGCTTGACCACTTATTTGTTTTATCATTAACCAATTCTATGGCTTCAAAGTGGTTATTACAATATTCAAATCAATATTCATTATTTGACATGTGTTAGTATTAAGACAGATTTATTTGTGGGTTTATTCACAGAGATGCTGATTATTATTCAATTCATTCATGAATATTTTCCAATATAGGTGTACACTATTAATTTATTCTCGTAACACAATTTATTTACTCATTAATATACTATTTATTCACTCTAAAGAGAACTGTACACTTATCACTTGCCTGGTACTATATTTCTTGACAACTAATTACTAATGTTTACCTGTAAAGCTCTATTATCATTTCAATTTCATTATCTAGAGTCTAAATACACCAGCGATTTAAAGTCGGTCTAGATAAATAAACAAGGCTTGGGATAAAAGTTGTTTACCATTTATTAATGATTCTTTATTTCACATATCAACAAGACACTATGTTAATTCTAATGATTTAAAACACTTTAAAACATATTCCCTAGCTGATTGCAAGCATTCATTTCATATGACCACGTTGTAGCATACTGGTTGTAAACAGATGACATAACCTTTTCTATTGTGAACCATAGAGCGTGGTACTCTTCGTTGGTTGGTCTACCCTTTGGTGACGTCACATACCAGCTGACAGTTCGAATTTAATTTAAATTTAATTTAAAATTTAATTTTCTTATGTAGTTCTGAAGTGTTTTATTTCTCTTCATTTTCTTCACTTCTAATCATTGAAAAATCTTGCTCTTGTTGATATAAATTCTTATCCTATTGCCTAATTCAATTTCTTGGTTCATTCCTTTGTCGGATTTATCCCAGCATTTTCATTAATTAGTTGTCTTTACCATTTAGCTTTCTTCTATTTATGTTGGATCTCAGAGTGTCTTTCTCTCTCGCTCTTTCTTTTCTCCTTTTCTTTCTCTCTCGGTCTCTCCTCCACATGGATGTTGCTCATTTCATTGTATTATTTATCTTTACCATGATTAAAGACACCGATTCTACTCTTCCCCCAAGGGAGCCCTTCCAACCGGAAGTGAAGGATCCAGTGCTGCGGATGCAGCTCGTGCTACCAAGCTGGAAAGGCGTATGCGTGGACTAAGAAGAAACATCGTTGACCAAGCCACTTTTGATCTGGACAACTTCACAGAAGATGATGCCAACATATTTGAAGTCAAGGTGTCCACCATTAAACGATATTGGGAGGAATTTCTAGCTGCCTGGAACCAGCGTGAGGAAATCCAGGTTTCTGGAAAGGATGACTTTCCTAACGACACTTGGTATGAATTGTATGATTTACTAGAAGGCGAGACCATCAGAGCGAGTGGCACCCTTTTGAGTGTGAAGAGGCGCTTGGACGCTAGGCGCACTCGTGCCAATCCTCATCAAGCTACCTTTTCAGGTCTCAACGCTTTTTTCAACAAGCAATAGTTGCCAAAGATTCGTATTCCTACATTTTCTGGTGATGTGCTGAAGTGGACGCATTTTCGTGACACTTTCCTTTCAATGATCCACAACGAGCCATCTCTCTCAAACATAGAAAGATTCCACTACCTCATTGGCGCTTTGGAGGGTGAAGCTGCGTCCCTTATTTCGAGATTCCCAGTTGAAGAACAGTCATATGAACAAGCTTGGGCAAAGGTTGTTGAGGCATACGACAACCCACGTATCTTGGCAAGCCTCTTGATTCATAAGATTGTTGACCACGACACAAGGTCATTCAAGGACGAAATGCAACGCTACGATGCATTTCTCACTGGTGTAGCGGACAGCATTGACGCGTTCCGCGCTTTGCGGATAGAACAAGCCTCTGAGTTCATTCTCGCCACTCTTGCCTTAAGAGCTCTAGATTATGAAACTAGACGACATTTCGAGTTATCATTGAGGCCAGGGCGAGAGTTTCCAACGTCAAGTGACGTACTCGATTTCGTCCGCAAAAGAAAATCGGCGTTGAATATGTCCCGAGGTGTTAGAACGAATTCCAGTTCTCTTCAATCCAAACATCCCAATCATGGTTTCAAATCCAATGTCAAAGTCCATTCGGTTGCATTTCACTCTGCCAGTCAGCACAATCATCAAGCCAGAGCTGCTTCACCAAAAATCGGCAACTCCAGAAGTCCCAAATGCAACCATTGTCAGGGACAACACCTCCTATCTCACTGTTCTGGCTTCTCCAATCTACCAGCATCAAAAAGACTTGAGCTAGTCCGTACTTGGAAGGTTTGCTGGAATTGCTTACGTAAAGGGCACAATGTTTCGTCCTGTTTCTCCAAATTCCGATGCCGTCAGTGCAACAAGCGTCACCACACGCTGATCCACAGTGATAATGGAGACAGTTCAAAGACGAAAGAAAACTCAAAACCTGCTACTCCAACTGATTCGGAGACATTTATAGGTTTCGGTTCCACACCTGCTGCGTCTATCACATCCAACTGCATGGTCCTATTGGGTACGGTGCGTACCTTTATTAGGGATCACCGTGGGGCTTATCTTCCAGCCCGCGGTCTACTTGACTCCGGCAGTCAACACACCTTCCTCACCACGTCACTGGCTAAGAAACTTGGCACCAAAATTCATCCGTTTACCGGACGCATCACAGGCTTGGGAGAGTCAACCATACCAAAATCACAACTAAAAGGACACATTGAGTGCAATCTCCGTCCGTGTATGGGTGACCAAGAGTACAGCCTGTCAGCTGTAGTCGTCGACAGAATAACCTCGGCTCTTCCGACACGCAACATTCCACAATCAATGGTGAATCGTCTCAAGCACCATCCTCTTGCTGACCCACAATTCGGAGAGTCTGGCCCGATTGACATTCTTATTGGCGGCGACTTGTACCCCAAGATAATTACGGGAATTCCCTTTGAGTCAGGCGTTGATGAATTATTCTTGCAGCCGACCGTCTTCGGTCTTATAGCGTCTGGCACTGTTCGAAATTTCTTCCCGTCATCATCTATTTCTATGTTCATACAATCTGAGGAAGATACTGAAGCTCAATTGAAGGTTGTCGGGGAAGTGCAAGAACCCTCACCTGTGGACCTCGCGGGGACTACGGATAGGCCGAAGTTGCTACCTGCTGCCGAGGGAAACGCCAAGACAGTTCCAATTCAGTCCCTGGCAAGCAACAGCGTCGCCATGACCAGCGTTTCGGCCAAGCAGAAAGATCACTTACCTTATGACCGGACATCCAGATTTTCGTCCAATTCACACCCTGATCAGAACCGTTCCAAGATTAATAAGGCTCGCCCAAAGGATAAAGTCTGGCAATCAAGCTTCGCGCCAGGAACCACTCACCAGTTGTACCGATCCTATCACACTCAAGGAATTTGCCGAAGCACAGTAGAGATACATGCACGTCCAACGACTCCATTTCCCGAACGGGGTATTCAAAGGCACACAATACTCCCAAGGAGCCGTCTCAACTCTTCCCCTTTCTTGATGAACGAGGGATCCTCAGGGTGGGCGGCAGGTACACAATCACATCGTTGGACATTTCGAAGAATAACTTAGGTTCTCCCCGGTAGGGACAACGTTGTTAGAACTCCTAGCGGGACTACCTTAACCAGGGCCGCTACCTCACTCGCGCCCTTAATATTAGAACCTCAAGTTATAGAGGACAAGATTTAATTTATTAATTCACAAGCTTTTATCATTTCATTATTTGAAGAAATTATTTTATTTACCTTTATTCAAGCTAATCTTTTTTTTTCTCCTTGTGAATAAGCCAATTATCACTAGGTTAACTAGACTAGTCAAATAGTTTAAGTATATGTCATAAGATTAGCATTAAGCATCTTCTATCACGAAACAGCGAATCATCTCAGCTATTCATCCGCGCCAAGGCGGCTACACTATTCCTCATCATATCCTGTTCATCTCCGCCACGGCGATATCATTATTCTTCCTCACATCAAACTTATCTCCGCCACGGCAATTTCATTATCTTCATCCCGACTTCCGTACTCAGCTATAATTAAATCAGCTAAGGCTAATTTAGGTGGGCGGTATGTTCAATTTAAAATTGAAGCGGCAATAAACTATACCAGCCCCATCTGTTGTCAACTAGACTAACCAAGGATGTCCCCCTGGAGAGTGCTGACCTCTACAGCCTACTTTGTAAATACTATCTGAGAGGGATCCTTGGGTTCAAAGTACAGGAGATAAGGAGTCAGGACACAGTCGAGTGTCTAGGAGGAGAGAGAGTAGAGCTCCCGGGTACTGCAGCGGATTGAGCCTTTTCTCACGCCTGCCTTTTAGAACTTCCAACATGAGGGAGTAAAGGAAGGAACATCCAGGGGGAGAGCAGGATGGAGGAAGGAAGAGGGAGAACAACATAGCAGCACCAGACAGTATCACCATAGCATCAGTATCCCTTAAAGTAATGCAAACTAACTCACTAACAAATATATGCCCTGCATTAGCCCATCCCACAATATCCTGTAATTATTCAGCATAGAAATACATAGTTTTATCCAGATATCTTATGATTATTCAATACACTATTATGGTAATAATCAATTTACAAATCATGGTCCTCCGGTATCAAATCGCAAATACAAACTTACATGAACCAGCACCTCTCTTAAATATTTACAAGTCGTTAGCGGGTAAGGCCGAAGGGCTTGTAAGTAATCAACGATGTTATTATGAACTACGATGTTATTATGAACTACGATGTTATTATGAACTACGATGCTATTATGAACTACGATGTTATTATGAACTACGATGTTATTATGAACTACGATGTTATTATGAACTGCGATGTTATTATGAACTACGATGTTATTATGAACTACGATGTTATTATGAACTACGATGTTATTATGAACTACGATGTTATTATGAACTACGATGTTATTATGAACTACGATGTTATTATGAACTACGATGTTATTATGAACTACGATGTTATTATGAACTACGATGTTATTATGAACTACGATGTTATTATGAACTACGATGTTATTATGAACTAGGATGTTATTATGAACTGCGATGTTATTATGAACTACGATGTTATTATGAACTACGATGTTATTATGAACTACGATGTTATTATGAACTACGATGTTATTATGAACTACGATGTTATTATGAACTGCGATGTTATTATGAACTAGGATGTTATTATGAACTACGATGTTATTATGAACTAGGATGTTATTATGAACTACGATGTTATCGAGTTTGGCGACGATCAAACAAAAATTGGGACCTCTTGAGCGGCAACAGACAAAAAACGTTTAAATTTAAAGTATAAGGTAAGTTGCCTGGGGAACCTCCTAGGATAACACTCGTCGACGTTTCAAGACATTTTTCGAAGCTCTCATCATGTGTACAACGACAATTGCAGATTTCTCTGGGAAGAAAAATAGAACTTACTAAAAATGATTCAGCTCCCGAGATTCGCCTTAACCCAATGACAGCAAAAGTAGACAAAGAGAGAGAATGAAAGTTGTTGATGAAGTGAGTTAGTTGACAGGTGTAACTTTGCTCCTGAGCCAGAAACGAGGTTAGTCTTCTCTCCAACAATGGGCAGGACAATTGCTGCAAAACCACAAAATATATAAAGTCCGTCACGCAGGGGCTGCGTAAACTAAGCAGATTTCCCTCGTGAAGTTAAATAATAGATAAATCTACATACCGGTAACTCAACACCAGCTTGAATACTGAGTGAATGAGTACAAACGGTAATAAGATATCTTTCCATAATCGATATTTAACTGTTTCATTACTCACTAAAGACCGTGGTCGTTAATGGCTGAAATCGAGGGTGGATTATGGGAGGGGGATTTTGAAAATTCAACTTATTATGAGTTTCAACAAACTATGTTATAAAACCAATCTTGTTAAACATTTGATTTACTTCCAAACCATGGATGAATTCAAGTTCCTTTCCCATGATGCGGTACAAAGCTTAATGGTGACAACTGCTTTAGATACATCAAAACCGAAAAACAAATAGAAAATGAAATATTGCTAATTTTTATTTCCGACTTCCCTTATAACCCCCACTCCCGTATATCCACCTATACATTTTAAAATAGCTTATAATCATGGAAGAATTAATGCTAATTCACATACCGAGTTTTGTTAAACTCGGTTCAACCGTTAGTGCCCAATAAAACAGTTGGCTCCCGCTTTAGTTTTTGGTGTATATCTCGTTTATTATTTGTTATACGGCAAAGTAAATATAATAAAAGTTACTCTAAATAACAGAAAGAAGAACTTTTGTCATGTGCATATTTGCAGAAAAACGAATAGAAAACGAAATATTGATATTTTTAATTTCAGGCCTTCCTTACAAACCCCACTCATGCCCGTCCCTAGAAATGTTGGTATGGCTTGTTATAATGCAGGCGTTAGTGGTAACACACGTACCGAGTTTTATTTAGTTCGGTTGAGTCTTTTAAGCCTAATAAAATTGTTGACTCCCGCTATAGTTTTTAGCGTATAACGCATTTAAAGTTCGGAATACGACGAAAGTGTATATTAGAAAATTTACATTAAACAACAAAATAAACAACTTGTGTCATGTGGATGTGGATAATTGCCAAAAAACAAATAGGAAACGAAATATCGCTATATTTAATTTCTGGCCACCCTTATAACCCCCAGTCCTATTCATCTCAGAGGATATTAATATAGCCTAAAGTCTAAGTTGGGTTAGTAGTAATATACATAGCAAGTTTCATAAAATTTGGTTCTGCCGTTTATGCGTGAAAAGGTAAAAATATAGCTTTTAACCATGTACGAATCAATGCTAATTTATAAATTCAGAGTTTTGTTGGAATTGATTCAACCTTTGGTGTTCAATAAAATAGTTGACTCCCGCTTTAGCTTTTAGTGTATATCTCGTTTATATATTGTTATACAACAAAAGTGAATATATCAAAAGTTGCTTTAAATAACAAACTGAACAACTTTTGTCATGTGCATATTTGCAGAAAAACCAATAGAAAACGAAATACCGCTATTTTTAATTTCAGGCCTCCCTTACAACACCCACTCCTGACCGTCCCTAGAAATGTTGGTATGGTTTGTTATAATGATGGCGTTAGTGCTAATACAAATACCGAGTTTTATTCATTTCGGTTGATTCTCTTGTGTGCCAAATAAAATTGTTGGCTCCCCCTATCATTTTTAGCGTATAACGCATTTATACTTCGGTATACGACGAAAGTGTATATGACAAAGGTTAATCTAAATAACAAAATAAACAGCTTTTGATATGTACATTTTTGCCGTAAAACCAATAGGAAACGAAATATCACCATTTATAATTTCAGGCTTCCCTTATAACCCCCAGTCCTGCCCGTCCCAAGAAATATATAATTTCAGGCTTCCCTTAAAACCCCCACTCCTGCCCGTCCCAAGAAATTTTGGTACGGCTTATTATAATAAAGGCGTTAGTGCTAATACACATACCGAGTTTTATTTTTTTTGGTTGTCTTTTGTGCCAAATAAATTTCTTCACTTCCGCTATAGGTTTTAGTCTATATCTCGTTTACAATTCGGTATACAAAAAAAGTGTATATAACAAATGTTACTCTAAATAACAAAATAAACAACATTTGCTATGTGCAATCAACCAATAGGAAACGAAATATCGCTATTTTTAATTTCAGGCTTCCCTTGCAACCCCACTCCTGTTCCTATAGTCAAAAGTATAAGTTGGGTTAGTAGTAATATACATACCAAGTTTGATAAAATTCGATTCAGCCGTTTATGCGTGAAAAGGTAACAAACAAACAAACATACACGAAAGAAACAAAATGCAGTTATGGTGTCTATGACATGTGAAACGAAAAGTAATCGTGAAATTTCGCGAAAAAAATCAATGTACAGACAAAGGTTACAATTTTATATATTTATATAGATATATACTAGCTAAGGTACCCGGCGTTGTCCGGGAAATCATTCTTGACTGACTGATGATGGTAATTTGATAGTAAGACTTCAATGTGTACAATTATACTTCACTCCACGATGTAATGATTTTCCGGAAATGCCAATCCTAAAGGGTAAATTTTGGGGATTAATAGAATAGAAATTTTAGTTTTGAAGGATAAATGAAAATGTGTTTCAATCTATCCCTCTACACTTTTTGACTCACCGTTTATCAATAATTCAAACCATAATCATGGGTAGCATTTATTACAATTAAATATCATCTATAAAAGCCAATCCGAGCTCACATAGTTTAGGCAAAGTTTTGCACGTAAGATTATATTTGTAATAGTGAATCTCACTGGAAATCACTTCCAGTAATGCCAGATGGGAAATAAGTAAACTCAATTTACTGGTAAGGCTCCCGTAATCTTCCGCTCTCGCATGAGACTTCTCAACATTCTTCTACTTGAATTATTGATTCAAAACATTATTTTAATATTTTATCTACCCGATGGAATTAAAGAATTGTGGTACCCTAAAAATATCATATCGAGTTTAAACGCATATTGTTTTTAGTCGTAATGACATTACCATTAACGTTTAATTGTTATGATATTACATATTTGTTTCAATAACATCAAGGTACATTATACAATTTAAATAATGGAAATGGTCTTATAGTTTATATTTCTATTAGAAATTAATAACAATGTAATTTTCTAGGAAAAATAAATAAATGAGGAGGGGGTGACGAAAATTTATAACCTCACTAATCCGAATCATACTTTGAACTATCATATAAGATGAAAACATACCATCACTTGTCATAATATTCATTAATTAAAAACCCTTAAATAAGTACTAATATAATTATTGACTCCCGTTTAGCTTATATCCCGTGTTTACTTCATTTTACGACAAAAGTGAATGCACACAAAATTAACTTTAAATAACAAAATAAACAACTTGTGTCATGTGCATATTTGCAGAAAACCCAATAGAACACGAATTATCGCTATTTTTATTTTCAGGCTCCCCTTACAACCCCCACTCCTGCCCATACCTAGTAATGTTGGTATGGCTTATTATAATGAAAGCGTCACTGCTAATACGTATACCGAGTTTTATTTAGTTCAATTGAGTCTTTTGTGCCAAATAATTGTTGACTCCCGCTATAATTTTTTGCGTATAGCGCATTTAAAGTTCGGAATACGACGAAAGTGTATATGACAAATGTTACTCTAAATAACAAAATAAACATCATTTGCTATGTGCATATTTGCCGATAAACCAATAGGAAACGAAATATCGCTATTTTTAATTTCAGGCTGTCCCTATAACCCCCACTCCTCTTCGTCTCAGTGAATATTAATATAGCCTACAGTCTAAGTTGGGCTAGTAGTAATATACATACCGAGTTTTATTTAGTTCGGTTGAGTCTTTTGTGCCAAATAAATTTCTTCATGTCCGCTATAGGTTTTAGCGTATATCTCGTTTATAAATCGGTATACGAAAAAAGTGTATATAACAAATGTTACTCTAAATAACAAAATAAACAACATTTGCTATGTGCATATTTGCCGATAAACCAATAGGAAACGAAATATCGCTATTTTTAATTTCAGGTCTCCGTTATAACCCCCACTCCTGTTCGTCTCAGAGGATATTAATATAGCCTAAAGTCTAAGTTGGGTTAGTAGTAATATACATTCCAAGTTTGTGAAACGAAAAGTTATCGTGAATTTTCGCTAAAAAAAATCAATGTACAGACAGAGGTTACAATTATATATATATATATATATATATATATATATATATATATATATATAAATATATATATATACTAGCAAAGATACCCGGAATTCATTTGAGGCTGAATGAAGATGGTATATTTTTGGGAAGGCTTTACTTTCCACAATATTTTTTTTATTTCTCTGTCCCAGTGTTTAGAATTTATACCCGTCGTTACTGTGGATTTGTTAATAATAAAATTATTTGTTATTTAAGACTTCATTGTCCTCAATATTTTTATATTTCCCGTCCTCTGTGTACATCATAGCCTCTATTAAAACACTCTTTCATAAGTCTCGATTGTAAACTGTGTATTCATATTGGTTTTCAGTAAAGTATATCATAATACATTAACGGAGCAGAGTTAATAAATACCAAAAATACCTGAGTGCACCTCCCTAGCGTTTATTCTAGTAAATTATTTATTTATGATAATTAAAGAAATTCACATTCCTGAGAATAATAATACATTGCTATAAGCATCAATTAACATGTAAACATAGACCAATATGAGGTCGGAAGGGAAGCGGCAGAACTGATAGGACAAAGGAAGTAGCTCGACACTTACATAGCCTCAGTGCTGCCAACCTGCAATGCATTTTGGATAGCTATCCTCTAATACATTCAAATATATTAAAAAATCATATTACATTATCTTCACAATTCTAAAACTGTTTCAAATATTTTTCACGTTTTAATTAAATAGTGTATTAAATACACTTAGAGAAGGGTGGGGGCAGTATACCTTATTTGGTGCAAACTGTCACTGGCGTTAAAAAATAACATAGTTTTGAATTATTAAGGATAAAATTCTAACATAGATTTGAATTAACTTACCCAGGTGAGATAACTGGGTAGTTCATATTGGAATGTATTGTTGAGCATATCAATATTTCTAAGCAAATTACTTGCTTCATACCTTATTTTACAAAAAAAATAATTATAAAACAAAATTTACACTAATTAAAAAAGTAAACAACTTATGTTATGTGCACAATTGCCAAAAACCAAATAGACGATGAAATATCGCGATTTTATTTCAGGCCTCCCGCATAACCCCCATTTCCCTTGGAACCTAAAATTTTTAGTATAGCTTATAATCATGGAAGAATTAATGCTAATTTACATACCGAGTGTTGTTAAATTCGGTTCTACCGCTAGCCCCAATAAAATAGTTGCCCCCGCTTTAGTTTTTAGCGTATATCTCGTTTATACTTTGTTATAAAAGAAAAGTGTATATAGCAAAAGTTACTCTAAAAAACAAAATAAACAACTTTTGTTATGTTCATATTTGCCAAGAAACCAATACGAAACGAAATATCGCTATTTTTAATTTCTGGCATGCCTCATAACCCCCACTCTTGCCCGTCCCTAGAAATGTTGGTATGGTTTGTTATAATGAAAGCGTTAGTGCTATTACATATGCCAAGTTTTATTTATTTCGGTTGGATATTTTGTCCCAAATAAAATTGTTCACTTCCGCTATAGGTTTTAGCGTATATCTCGTTTATAATTCGGTATACGAAAAAAGTATATAACAAAAGTTAGTCTAAATAACAAAATAAACAACTTTTGTTATTCATATTTGCCGAAAAAACTAATAGGAAACGAAATATCGCTATTTTTAATTTCTGGCTTCCCTTATAACCCCCACTCCTGTTCGTCTCAGAGAATTTTAATGTAGCCTAAAGTCTAAGTTGGGTTAGTAGTAATATACATACCAAGTTTCATAAAATTCGGTTCAGCCGTTTATGCGTGAAAAGGTAACAAACAAACAAACAAATAAACCATCAAACAAACAAACAGACACCAAAGAAACAAAATGCAGTTATGGTGTCTATGACATGTGAAACGAAAAGTTATCGTGAAATTTCGGGAAAAAAATCAATGTACAGACAGAGGTTACAATTTTATATCTATATATATATATATATATATATATATATATATATATATATATATATATATATATATATAATTGTATCCTTTGACTGTACATTGATTTTTTTCGCGAAATTTCAAAAGTTGTTTATTTTGATATTTTGATTAACATTTGTTTTATATATTTCTCCAGGAACAATGTGTGGAGCAAGTAATTTGCGTAGAAATATTGATATGCTCAACAATTCATTCCAATTTGAACTATGAGGTACCTCACCTGGAAAAATTAATTCAAATCTATGTTAATATTTTGTCCTTAATAACTGAAATCTATGCATAATGCACAGGAGACAGGAAATATGACAATTTGGAGGACAGTGAAGACTTACATAAAAAATTAATTTTATTATTAACAAATGCCAACAACGGGTATAAACCCTAAACTCTGGGACGGGTAAATGTCAAAATATTGTGCAAAGTAAAGCCTTGCCAAATAAATACCATCACCATTCAGCCTCAAATCAATTCCCGGGTGAAGCCGGGTATCTGAGCTAGTATTATAAATAAAAATCATTCATAAATGTTTAAGTAAGTTATAAGTTTTGGTACTTCACTTGCAGAATATTTCCTTTTATAATATTCCTTGAAGATTTTGTATTGATCCGTTTTAAACTTATTAGACATATCCATTCTTTCAAAAATAATTTCCCAATCTATTCTATCTTGAAACTTTAGAATAGTAGAATCGGATAGATTTTGAAAGTTAGAAATCAACTCCCAATTCAGAAAAGGACCATAATGTTCTAAATCCTCTTGAGACAATTTTTGATGCTGAGAAATTTATTCCCCATCTAATTTATTCGCAAACATTTCCAATTTTTTAATAAAAATAAAATCCAACTAGACCAATTTTATACAGAACGTTTAAAATTTTTATAATGTCCTAATGCTCTGGTATTGATTCCATCTTCTAAAATATACCGTTTATCATCATCTGGTGATAACCCTTTCTTATTAAATTCAACTGAATATATTTCATGTTTGAAACTTCTGAATAGATTCATACTTCTTTAATGATCTTTTTTATTGAATATACAATCTTTATAATCTTCGAATGATATTTTATTGTTTACAACACATTTCTTAATACCTTTCGATTTCTTACATATTAATCTTTCATTTTTATGAGCATACATTTTAGATCTTAATCCCATGAATTCTTCCATAATCAATCCATTATTTTCATCTTTCATTTTTCCTAATATTTTCTTATTAATTCTAGGCATATTATACCTATTATCAACAGGATAATCCGAAGTATCAACATATTCAATCATATCTTTCAAGTCTTCATAAAAGTCATCTGTTTTAATCATATATATATATATATATATATATATATATATATATATATATATATATATAAGGCTGTCTGTACCCATGTACATTAAGTTAATATTTTTTTCATATTTAGGTTTCATGCTGTTATAATGGAAATCATATTAAATACTTTGATAAATCTAATATACTCATACCTACATAAATTGGTTTATTAAAATAAACTTTTGTTTTATTCATATGAATAGCAGTAAAAGTTTCATCAAAAATAGTTCTTCCTTTAAAATTTGGTTTAGCTATCAATTTTTCAACTTTTTGATAATCATTATATAGTTTTACGTTAATCCTTTTCCTTATATTTTTCATTGTCTTACCATAACACCGAATTATTCATCAGCTTGTAAAAATCTTTTTCAAAATCATTCACAGCTTGAGTTCGTTATCACATATATAACAAATATCAGTTTTCTGAAAATGTTTTTCTTCTTCAAAAGTCATTTTTAATGGTTTAACATCCTCATAAATCTTTTGAATACCTTCAACTTCCTCTCGAATCATTTCTACAAATTTATCAACACAGTCAGCTCCTCTATATACTACAGGCTTTTTATAATCATCATTTTCATATTTTACATAATAACAAAAACTATTTGGTTCATGCTTTTGATATTTCATAGTATATGATTGAGATGGATCAGGTCGACAAGTATCACTTTTCTTAGTTGAACATTCGAAATCTGCATAAATAACGAAAGGGACTTTTAAAGATCTGTTATAGTTTTTGAAATGTAAAGTTTCACCTTTCCTAAGCATTTCAATTTTAACAGCTGTTTTATTTTTACAATCAAGCTCATATTCCTCTAATTTTTCAGATGAATAATAATATGTTAAACATCTTTCACAAGGATAAATTTTAACTTTCTTATTTATTACTTGCGCTTTGACTAATCTAGAGAGATCCTTAATCCAGCAATAATGATCCCATTTTTCATCCTTAATATAAAAGAGATTCACATGTTTATCTAATTTCTTTTTAGTAATTCTTAGAGGATGAATAGATTCTTCATATCCATAAACATTTATAGATATATTGTTTAGTTTTTCAAATTTCCCGATATCTGTAAAGGAAACAGGAATGTTTATTCCCTTAAAATCTAACTTATCTTTAACTGATTCATATTTTGTTACTCTATGAGGGTTTTCATCTACTGGATAAATTGCTGAAAGAACAGACCACATAAAACATTTATTATCATTATTTTTTACATTAACATTCGCTTTTCTTTACTTTTATTTTTTCTGGTAAATCGATATATGAAGAACCTCTTAATGGACTATATTTATTGATTCTAAGTTCTAAATTATCAATACTTAGAAGTGACCATCCTGATCCTTTAGCATGAAAATCATCCATTTCATTAATCAATTTCTGAATAGCATTATCATAAAATTTATTTAGATCTGAAGATTTTAATAAGATTTCATTTTGTGTTTTAAATGAAAATTCTTGAATTTCTTTTTCTCTTTGAAACGTAAGGAAGAATTTAAGATTAACTTTCAAATCCATTTTTCTTAAAACGTCTGATATTTTATTGATTACTATATTTCTTTTATCTTCTAAAAATTCTATTGGAAGTATGAAATCCTTTGTATTCTTAATCAGATATGATTTTAATCTTGAATCGCTGTTTCAATGTCATGTATCTCTTCATCTTTAAATAATGCCTTTTTGTGAACTGATGATTCGATATGATTCTTTTTAAATGATATTTCATAATATTTATTACAAACATCACATTTGATTTGTTTTTCTCTTGAAGCTTTTGGTTTAGAAAACAAACTGTTATGAAAATCGAATTCATTTATTGATCCTTTTTTGGACTGATTTATTAATATTTTTCTCGTTTTCTTTCTTTCTGCCTCATTAGTAATATAATTTATAAGATCAGCTTTCTTAATTAATTTCCAATAAACTTTAATATTATTTGATTTACAATATTCTCGCAACTGCTTCATAGTCTGTAAATTAAAGTCTCTAATAGGTTTTGTTTTAGAAAACAAACTAAGATCAAAGTTAAATTCTTTTATAAATTTCTTTTTTTCTATTTCATCTAGAATATAATTTATAAGATCATCTTTATTTTTCTTAGAATATCTATTAATATTTTGAGATTTGCAATAATCTCGAAGTTGTTTAAGAGCTTGGTTTCTCAGTTGAGCTTCCATTTATTACCAGAAAATTTTATTAATATATTTTTATTAAAAATGAAATTTTTAAAATCCTCAAAATTTTAACTCTCAGACTAAATTACTGATACTTTTCAATATTTTTATTATGTATAGGACGAAGTTTATGTTTATTTAAATAAGTTTTACAAACATTTTTACCACAATCACATTTAATTTTTTCATATTTTTTATTTTTAGTTGAAATATAATATTCTTTTTGATATTGTTTATAACAACTTTCACACCAACTTTTATTTTTCATTCTATCTTCTTTTTTGCATTTAGTACATAATTTTTTATCTTCCATTTATTTATAAAAAATTTTATTAATATTTCATCATTCTAAATTGATTCAAAATATATTCTCTAAATTGTTTTTTCTTTTCAATTATCTCAAATGGTTTCATCTCTAAAAAATGATTCCACAATATTTTACTTCTTTTTGAGTTACGTATAGGAATATTATGTTCAATTTTTAATAAATTTGCTATATTTGCAATAAAAAATTTATATGGTAAAGCTTTTCCTTTATAATTTTCATTAAAAACTTCAAATATTTCTTCAATTCTAATTATGTCTTCATATTCATCTATTAACTGTAATATATGCTTATGAAAATATCTCTGTCTGTATTTAAAATTGTTATGAGGATTTATTTTTGATGGTATACAATAATAACAGCAGTTATCCAATACAGAATATATACCACAATTCTGACAAGTTTCTAAAACATTCATTTTTAAAGAATAATTTTTATTCAAATTAAAATCTTTATGTAAATAATTTTTTAAATATTTTTTCAAACTCAAATATTCTCATTTTAAACTTTTGTTTATCTATTAAACTAAAATTAATTCGACATTCATATGCTATTTCATAAATAGTTACAAAATCATTAAATCTTACCTTCTTCATTTATATTTTTATCCCGATTAGCCTGAGTTGCAAAAGGTGGACGTTAATAAATAAAATTAATATATTTTTAAAATAATATTTCCATAAAGATTTCATGTAACTTTTTTTTATTGATAAGAAGTTTTATAAATAAATGGAGAGCAAGGTAAATATTCTCAACAACAAACTTAACTATAATAATAAAGAAATATTTACAATTCTAGATAAAAATAATGATCCATGGTTTAAAGCTAGAGATATTGCTATATTGTTAAAATATAAAAATCCTAGAGATGCTGTAATTATGCATGTAGATGATGATTTTAAGATGAGATATAAAGATTTTTCAGTGTTCGGGAAACGCGACTACCAAAGTACTGATGAGCAAACTGTATTTATTAACGAATTAGGTTTGTATTCTTTGATTATGAAATCGAAATTACCTCAAGCAAAAGAATTTCAAAATGGGTTTACAATGGTATCAAAACAATTAGAAAAACAGGAGAGTATAAATTAAAACAAACAATAGAAAGTTTAGAAAAAAGTAATGAAATAATGTTTAATACAACAAGAAGAATTTTAAAAGAGAAAGATGAAGAAATTCAAATATACAAAAATTCTAGAGAACAAATAAGCTCATATATTGTGAATGAAACTGATATTGAAGATTTTCACCATTGTTTTATATTATTTAATTTAAATAATGACAAATGTGAATATACTTACTATGTTGTTAGATGTCAAATAAGAAATGTAGAAAATGCTAGTGATAAAGTACGCACAAAAAATCCAAAATGTTATGAACGACTATTGTTATGCGTTCCTAACAGTATCAGTTTTTATAATGTAATGAAAGAAAATTTAAAAAGAAATTTAAAATTTCATGGTAATTATTTTATGATAACAAATAAAGAATTTACAGAAAATGATTTAATGGATCATATAATGTCTTTAAGAGAATAAAATCTAAAAAATTACAAACTCAGAAATTTAAGTTACATCTTTTTTATTTATCCAACTATTATGAGTATTATCATAACCTAACCATTTGGCATAAACTTTATCTCCTTTTCTTTTTAAAACTTTTTCAACTAAATAATCATGCGGATATTTTGTTTTCATTAGTTCTTCTTTATAAAATCTACCTTCAATTTCTTCTTCTTTTAAATCTTTAATTTTATAAGTAATAGGAACAGATTGTATTATTTTACTTATTTTAAGAACTTCAGTAGAATAGTTAGGTGTATATCCTTTTTCAAATATTCCTTTATATTTACTTATCCTTACATAATCGTTTAATTTAAATTTTTGTTTTTCAATTTTCATATTGTTATCCCTATAAATATTAGTTAATATTTCTTCCTCATTTTTCTTATTCACTTCTATAGGTTTCATCTTTATAGTGCTGTGATAAGAATTATTATATTCTTTAATTAATTCATCTAAAATATCTATCCATTTATAATTTCCTCTCTTGGAAAATTCTTTCCACATTTTACCTTTTAAAGTTCTATTAAATCTTTCAACAATAGCAGCTTTTATTTCACTATAACTAGAATAGTGATTAATATTAAATTCTTTCATTAAATTTTGAAAATCTTTATTATAAAATTCTTTTCCATTATCGGTTTGTAAATTTTTTGGTTTATTTTTATTGTTTAAAATACTTTTAAATGCTTCTGAGACTAATTTACCAGTTTTATCTTTAACAGGAATAGCCCAAGCAACTTTAGAAAATGTATCTATTACAGTTAAAATATATTTAAATCCTTTATTAATTTTAGATATTCCTTTTAAACTTCCAGTATTGATCTCAACTAAATCTGATTGCCAAAGGTCGTTTACTCCTAGAGTTATAATTTTTGTTCTTTCAAAATTTCTTCTAACTGGTTTATGAATTTCTTCGATTATTCCTTCTTTTACATTTATTTTTTCATTTTTTGGCCTAAAAGGTATTATTTTTACTTCCACATTTTTCACAAATTCCTTTACCCATAAGTTTTCCATTTTTAGAAGTTTCTTCATGAAAATCCTTCGTTTCTGTTTGTTTCTTACACTTTACACAATATATAAGTACCATTTATTAAGTATAAAAATATTACTTTAATTTAACCTTCCATTCGTATTCCATTTTTTTCTATTTCTCTAATTATAATTCCATGAAGCTCGTCTCGCACTATTTGTGATATAATATCATCGTTATGAGCATTCAGTTGTTCTATTTCTTTATGCATTTCTTCACTTAATATTTTTTTATATTCTTCAAATCTCTCTTTAATGATACCTTCAAATCCTTTTATTTAAAATTTAAAATCTTCCAACATCGATTTTACTTGCTTCATAATAACTACATCATTATTATATTTTCCTTCTGAAACATTAACAAGTCTTCTTTTATTAAAACCAATATAGCTTTTAGTAACTGTTAATATTAAAATTATTATTTCATTAACTTTTGTTTTTAATTCATTCTTAAATTTATTATTAAAATCGTTTTTTAATTCATTCTTCAATTTATTTTCATCATCTTCTATTTTATTTTGGAATGTTGAGATTTCTGTTCTAAAAGAATTTGAAAGTTCTTCTACAATATCATTTTTTAATTTTGTATCATCATAATTAATAGAACCTGAAATTTCTTTTACAATATCATTTTTTAATTTTGTATCATCATAATTAACCGTAACTGTTGGGCTCTCGTATGGAGATTTCTCTATTGTATAACTTCACGTGGGAAGAATTTAAGAACTAATAAAAATAAATGATGATATTGGAGGATCATCGATATTTTGTATTTGGTCTTCATTATATATTAAATTATATTTTTCCAAAATTTTCAACTAGTTCTTTAGATGGTTGAAGATTTCCATATGAATTAAAATAATGTTTTCTATTTAAATTTTTGCAATATGCTGGGTAGCACCCACTGGGTAGTGGGTACCATTTCCAAATGAATTATCGATATTAATAATTCCACATTCAATATTTCTAGGTTCTTTTGGGAGCTCATCTCTGATAAAAACTCCTCTAAAATATTTTATTTTAACCTTCTTAACCAATACTTCAATATCAAAATTAGATAATGGTTTTATTTTTTTATTTTATTTTTAATCTTTCCACCTTTCTTTGATTTCATTGCTTTATCATGTATTATTTGTTCTTCTAATACTTTGTGTTTATGTTTTGAATCTATTACTGAACTTGCAACAGCGCTTGCTCCTCCGAGTTAGGAGCTTTACCTAAACCTGCAAATATTAATGGAAGTATTCCTCCATCTTTTTCATTTTCTTTTAATTGTTTGAAAGTTGAAGTAATCCTTACACTTCTTTTATCTTTTGAGTTTTGCTCAATCTTATTAATTTGTCTTTCAGTTAGTAAAATTGAATAAGTACCTTTTGAAGTTTGAATTGTTCCATCAGTTTTTTTTTAGAGCATTAGCTATTTTAGATTTTCGATTATCTGTAAGAGAAATTTTATATTCTTTATAAGAATAAATAAATTGGTTTATCACCTCTAGCTAATCTTTCATCTAATTTTGTTCCTGGACCGCAATAATTATATCCAGGAATATGAATTTCAAAATTTAACTTATTCAATATTTTGTTAAACAACCCGTAACCAATGGTTTCATCATTAATAATCTCATTTGGAAGAGAATTAACGATTCTTATAAGATATTCAGTTCCTTTTTTATCATCAATATGTTATTCTAGAAGGTTTGTCAAAAATCTGATTATTGCTACTTTTTCATTATGGAAATTATTATCTCCAGCTAGTTCAGATACTAATATCAAATTCAATCTTGAAATTAATTCATTTAAATTATTTATGTATAAAACAGAATGTTGATTATAATTAACAATTCCTTTTCCTGTGATTTGTAAATTCTTCATTTCTTCATATATTGGTTTTAAGAGTTTTTTATATTTTTCTGTCTGTGGAGCTTTAGGTCTATTAGTAGTTGGATTATTTTTTTGATATAAAGCATTCGTTTTAATTAGTAAGTGTTTATACGTTTTAAAGTCTTCATCTGTAAATGTTATTCTTCCTGTAGAAGGAAATAAATGCTTATAATCTTGAGTTAATAATGCCCATAATCCTCTTGTACCTTTATATTTTGTACCCAAAATTTCTAAATCACCTTCTATTTCAACTTTAATATTTCCAAGTTTAAATTCTGAATTCTTATAAGATAACCCAAAATGTTTATCAGTTATTGTAAAATATTGAGATGATATAGGACCTACAATTGTTGTTTTATAAGGACTTAATTTTAAAGGAGAAGAAGTACCTTTGCTTTCTGTATCCTCTTCTATTTGATCTAAAATTATAATCTTGTTTATTGGAAAAGGAGTTCTTTTAGCTGCTGGAGTATATAAATCTTTTTCGAAAGATGTTTCATCTTCAGATGATGGAATTTCCATTTCTGCAATGCTTCTTGTAAATGGAACAACATCTGTAATTAAAGTTTTATTTTGTTCTAATACATGTTGTATTCCTTCATCTACATGAGCCATAGTTTCACTAAGTTTTTCAATAGCACCAGTTATTGGAGCATATTCTTTAGTTTTAAAATCTTCTTCAATTATTCTTTGTTGTCGAGCATTTTTAAATTTTTTAATTAAATCTTTTTCTATTTTCTGAAGTTCTTTCGCTTTTTCAACTCCTTGGGGAGATATTTTACTTTCTATTTATAAAGCATAAAAAGTTAAAGGAGTTTAAGTTGTTTAAGTGAGTTTAAGTTGTTAAAGTGAGTTTAAGTTGTTAAAGTATTTTAAGTAGTTAAAGTATTTTAAGTAGTTAAAGTATTTTAAGTAGTGAAAGTGATAGGGTGCTGTAATTAAGTATTTAGATGAGATATAAAGATTTTTCAGGAGTCGTAAAAGGCGACTCCCCAAATACCAATAAACAAAAGAATTTTAAAATGTGTTTATATTGTTATAGAAACATTTAGAAGATATATATCAATGTTCAAAGGTGGCGTTTTCAAAACTTCCCCTTTCTTTTTATATAAATGAGTAAAAAATATAAAATCAAGATTTATCACAAAGATTCATCAAAAAATGAGAATGATATTTTTCTGAATCCTTTGAGGTGTGTTATTGTTGGTGGAAGTAATTCAGGCAAAACTTCATTATTGTTAAATTTTAATTATAATAAAGACTGGATAAATTATGATTATTTGTATGTATGTAGTAAATCTTTAGAACAAGAAGTTTATCAAAAAATGCAAGAAATATTTCAAAATATATCAGATGAACTCAATGAAGAAATTGGATTATTTTACAGTGATATCGATGAAATTCCTAATGTAGATGAGTGTAAAGATAATAGTTTAGTTATTTTCGATGATTGTGTTTTGGAAAATCAAGATATAATTAAAGATTATTTTGTTAGAGGAAGACATAAAAATATTTCATGTTTCTATCTAAATCAATGTTATTCTCGATTAGATTGACAATTTATCAGGAATAATGTAAATTTCTTATGCATTTTCAAACAATCAGATCATTATCAAGATCTAATATGGGGCTCAGGTTAGCCATGCGAGTTAAAGCGTTGACCTTTATCTCACATGGCAAACCTAGAGTGGCGAGTTCGATTCTCGCCTGGGCAAAGGAAATTATTTAGTGACGAAATTCATTAAATAACATCCTAAAATCCCACCCTGGCTAGAAAAGGGTGGTAACCTGTAGATTACTCCCGTCCCAATTAGCCTGAGTTGCAAAAAGTGGACGTTAATAAATAATAAATAAAAAATAAATAAGATCTAATATATAAGGATTTCACAGGAAATGATTTTGAGACAAAGCAGAAATTTAAAGAATTTTGTAATGATTGTTGGAAAAATGATTTTGGATTCATTTCTATAAACTTAGATAAAAAGATGAGTAATGGAAAATATATGTTTTAGTTTGAACAGGTTCTTGATAAGGTAAAGGAAGAAATATAAATACAACATCAAAATTCATTTATTTTAGAATTTTTTATTTATAATTCATATAAATACAACAATTGTTCTAATTTCATTTATTTAACATTTTCTATTTAGAATTCATTTAAATGAATTTGAATTGAAGAGCGGCCATGCCATGGCCGGAGAGCGTCATAGGTTGATATGTAATGTCTTTGAAGAGCGGCCATGCCATGGCCGGAGAACGTCATAGGTTGATATGTAATGTCTTTGAAGAGCGGCCATGCCATGGCCGGAGAACGTCATAGGTTGATATGTAATGTCTTTGAAGAGCGGCCATGCCATGGCCGGAGAACGTCATAGGTTGATATGTAATGTCTTTGAAGAGCGGCCATGCCATGGCCGGAGAGCGTCATAGGTTGATATGTAATGTCTTTGAAGAGCGGCCATGCCATGGCCGGAGAACGTCATAGGTTGATATGTAATGTCTTTGAAGAGCGGCCACACTCTGTCCTCTCTTGCATCTTATGTTGTGGTCTTCCAAAATGTTGAATATCTTCAATCATCCAACATTTTTGTAATATTTTTATAATCCTTCGTAAATTCTTGTAATGAAATATTAAGTTTCGTTAGCAATGGATAAGAATGACTAATTTTTCCAATTATTGATTTTTAGATATTATTTAGCTTATTCACATTTTTTATATAAAATATTGTATGCGCTTTGGTTTTTTTTATGATGGGAATCATAATTTAGATTTATATGTACTAATCAAAATTATGATTTCCCTTCCGGAAAGGGAAATATTTTTATGACTAAATTATATTGATAAAAAACTTTCTTTAATAAATGGAGCTTTTAAAAAAGATAAGATGTTGGTAAGTTTGAAAATATTCCAATAATTAAACTAACATTGTTGAATTTAAATAAACCATATCCAGTTAAAGAATTTAAAGAAATTAATACTAAATTTGGAAAAAGAATAGTTGTTATATTAATAGATGAAGAATGTCAATTACAAGTTTTCTCCCAGATAGATTTAATGAGATATTAACTAAAAAGGATATTCAAACATTAAATACCCAAAAAATATCATTTTTTTATAATGGATTAAAAGATATAGGTAATAACAATGTTCATATTATTGACTTTCTAGAAAACAAAGATGTAATAAAGATAAAGGTACGTAAATCTAAGAAAAGTGACGATTAAATTAATTGAATAAATTTTATTATTTTAATGTTTTAACCTTATTTTTAAGATTTTTTCATACATTGTTTATATAACTTATGGGGGGGGAATCGTTGTTTTTATAGATTTTTAGAAATATTTTCGTTGTAAAATATTAGGCTTGTTCGTTTCCTTTTTTGAAGGATTTTGAGGTGTTCCAGAAACCACCCTTTCCCTCTACTTATATTAAAATTTTTAGGTTCAGACGGGAGTGGAGGTTATAAGGGAGACCTGAAATAAAAAATCATGATATTTCATCTTCTACTTATTTTTCGGCAATCGTGTACATAACAAAAGCTGTTTACTTTTTATTATATTATATTTTAATATATAAGATTAACTTTTGTTTTATCATTTTTTTTTGTAAAATAAGGTATGAAACAAATAATTTGTGTAGAAATATTGATATGCTCAACAATTCATTCCAATATGAATGGTACCTCACCTGGATAAGTTAATTCAAATCCCATGTTAGAATTTTATGCTTAATAATTCAAAACTATGTTATTTTTTAACGCCAGTAACAGTTTGCACCAAATAAGGTATACTGCCCCCACCCTTCTCTAAGTGTATTTAATACATTATTTAATTAAAACGTGAAAATATTTGAACAAACAGTTTTCGTATTGTGAAGATAATGTAATCTGATTTGTAATATAATTTAATGTATTACAGAATTGATGTCCTAAAGGAGTTGGCAGCACTGAGGCTAGGGAGGTGTCGAGCTACTTCCTTTGTCCTATCAGTTCTGCCGCTTCCTTGCCGACCTCATATTAGTCTATGTTTACATGATAATTGATGATTACACTTTTAGCAATGTAGTGTTATTCTCAGGAATGTGAATTTGTTTAATAATCATAAATAAATAATTTAAAAGGATGAACACTGGGGAAGGTGCACCCAGTTATTTCTGGTATTTATTAACTTTGCTCCGTTAATGTATGATATACTTTACTGAACACCAATATAAATATACAGTTTACAATCGAGACTTACAAAAGAGTATTTTTAATAGCGGTTATGACTTACCTAAAACAGCTGTCACCATTAAGCTTTGTACCGCATCAAGGGAAAGGAACTTTTATTCATACATGCTTTGGAAGATAGAATACTTTCTACGATTATGAATTATACTGTTCAATACGTTATAAAAGAACCTACATGCACAGGAGACGGGAAATATAATAATATTAGAAGAGGGAAGTCTTAAATAACAAATAATTTTATTATGAACAAATCCACAGCAACGACGGGTATGAACCCTAAAGACTGTGACAGGGAAATGTCAAAATACTGTGGAAAGTAAAGACTTGCCAAAAAAATACCATCTTCATTCAAGCTGAAATGAATTGCCGGGCGAAGCCGGGTACCCTAGCTAGTATATATATAAATATAGTTTTTAGAATAGAGTAAGTGTAGTCAATGTCAAACTTACATTGTATTGTAGGCAATTTGACGGAAGTGAGTTGTTATTTAAAGAGAGTTAATTCACGGTTGACTCGGTGTGACTGAAATGAATTAATGATTGCAGGTCTGGCAACCTGTGCTAATTGCCCCACCAATTAAATAGCTCATCTATAACTTGCAGCGATCCATGCCACTGGTCATCAGCTATACCAACACCCACTCCTGTTTATCTCAGATAATATTAGTATAGTTTATAGTCTAAGTTGGGCTAGGAGTAATATACATACCAAATTTCATAAAATTCGGTTCAGCTGTTTATGCATGGAAAGGTACAAACTGCACGGGTCCATGGCATTTGAAAAGAATAGGTTTTGTATACACTAGCTAATTCGCCCGGGAATTCATGTGAGGCTGTATGATGATGGTATTTTTGGCTAGGCTTTACTTCGCACAGTATTTTGAAATTTCTCCGTCCCAGTGTTAAGGATTGATACCCGTCTTAGCAGTGGATTTGTTAATAATAAGATTATTTGTTATGTAAGGCTTCACTGTCCTCAATATTTTTATATTTCCCGTCTCCTGTGCATGTAGTTTTTTGATACTTATAATTCATAATCATAGAAAGTATTCTGTCTTCTAAACCATGTATGAATAAAAGTTCCTGTATGAATAAGTATGAGTAAAGCACTCCTACTCATGTCATATTAACAATAAGCTGTTATATTCTGAACCACTTCAATCCAAAGTTAAATACCAAATATTGTTTTAAAGGGACCTTTATTATAGGTGAAGCAAGTAAATTCGTTGCGTGGAGACGTCAATTGTTTCGGGTTCGATGAGGCTTCCCTTAAAAAGATGTATAGGGAGATGCCCTTTCGCCCTATTTGTGAATTTGAGAGAGTGGACTGTATAGTAAAAGGAGGGTGGCGTAAATAATAAACAATGAATGGATATAAATAAGATGTAATGAATTAACCTTAATAATAAGAACAAATAATGAAATTAAATTGTAAGGACTCTGGACATTTTAATGATTAACGATAATTCCAATTGGTGAGCTGTTGTGGGTTGGTTGGAGCTGGTTGCTGCATAATGTCCATTATTGGGTTGTGCGAGTTGGCTTCGATGTGTAACGAGGTTGTTACATAAATGTGAGTACTCACTTTATTTATTGTTCGTGGTTCTTCTCCTTCTTGGTTCTTCCCCGCTTCAACGCCTGACGGGCCCTTTTTCGCCTACTCGTGCATTTTGAGGGGGTTTCTCACCTCGATGATGAGAGCTCTCCTTTCTGCCGCACTAGGCTCCCATCTTGTTCCCGTCTCCTTGCCCTTTCTTGCCGGTCCCCCTCGTGGCTGGATACGCTAGCAACGAGGTCCACAGGCCAGGGCAACGATGAGTGGACACTAGATGACGTCATCGATGTCGCTTCACTCTTCGCGGACTTGATTCTTACGCGAATAAACCGCCCACCTTGAATTAGCTAGGGCTAATTAAAATAAAAACTAAAGCTTATGATCAAAAGCACATAGCCATTTGTGGTGTGAGTTTGTGTGGCGCCTGTGTTTTTTGTGAGTGAGTGTGGAGGTGTTAATAACAAAGTAATAAAGATCCATTAAGAAAAAAAATATTTACATGTTGAAAAAATAAAGAAAGGAATAATGAACCTTGATAATATAATGAAGATTTTAGTTTTTTTCCGGACAATGATTACTCAATGTTTGCTGTATGTAAGCGTTTCAGTCAGCATTTATGATCATATTTGATATTGGCCCAAATCGAACCACAACGAGGGGTGGGGGGGGGTTAGAGAACGGATATTGGAACTGTATCTGCCTTCTGTAAACTCCTACGATTGCCAGAATTACAGTAATCTATTGTCACATCAACATCCTTATTGTCATCCAATAAACTAACTATTGTAATCATAAGACCTTTATTATGCCAGATGCATCCAAATACATTGTGATGGCGTCACCAATCAAAATATTAGGCTCTCAAATCGAAAATATTTATTTTTATCTCTATATCAAATATATATTATATTAGATATTTAACCGATTCAGTCAACACATACTTGTTATAGGCAGAAATGATACATAGAAAACTGGGGGTACAGTGGGTGGTGGAATTCGAAAATTATGAGATAACGAAAAATAATATAGAACCAACCTTATAAAACTATTGATGTCCTACAACCATTGTTCTAAGCATTCATTCGTAACTCAAATATTAAGCGAGTACTTCGTAATTCTTGTTATCTGTCAGAATATGTGGCGAGATGGGACCACAAGTGAAAATAATCAGCAAATGGAATATCGGCTTAGTTTAAGCAACTACTCCGAGAGTGACTTTATTTAGATTCCGTAAACCCGGACAACTACTCATATATATATATATATATATATATATATATATGTATATATATATACCTATGTAAATATTTGTGTGTGTGTGTCATTCCTACATGGAGGGGAGTTAGTTTGCCCGCGGGTATTTGTGTAGTTGAGGATGAGAAGCAACTGTAGAACTGCCAGTCAGAGCCTTGAATATGGTGGCCACGAATATAGTGTGGATTAAGACCTCTCCTTGAGCAACACCGCCTCATTTCCCGCGGGTATTTGTGTAGTTGAGGATGAGAAGCAACTGTAGAACTGCCAGTCAGAGCCTTCAATATGGTGGCCACGAATATAGTGTTAATGAAGACCTCTCCTTGAGCAACACCGCCTCCTTACCCGCGGGTATTTGTGAAGTTGAGGATGAGAAGCAACTGTAGAACTGCCAGTCAGAGCCTTGAATATGGTGGGCACGAATATAGTGTGGATTAAGACCTCTCCTTGAGCAACACCGCCTCCTTACCCGCGGGTATTTGTGAAGTTGAGGATGAGAAGCAACTGTAGAACTGCCTGTAAGTGCCTTGAATATGGTGGGCACGAATATAGTGTGGATTAAGACCTCTCCTTGAGCAACACCGCCTCCTTACCCGCGGGTATTTGTGAAGTTGAGGATGAGAGGCAACTGTAGAACTGCCTGTAAGTGCCTTGAATATGGTGGCCACGAATATAGTGTGGATTAAGACCTCTCCTTGAGCAACACCGCCTCCTTACCCGCGGGTATTTGTGTAGTTGAGGATGAGAGGCAACTGAAGAACTGCCAGTCAGAGCCTTGAATATGGTGGGCACGAATATAGTGTGGATTAAGACCTCTCCTTGTGCAACACCTCCTCCTTACCCGCGGGTATTTGTGTAGTTGAGGATGAGAAGCAACTGTAGAACTGCCTGTAAGTGCCTTGAATATGGTGGCCACGAATATAGTGTGGATTAAGACATATCGTTATACAAACCAGCATCCATACACGCTCGTATGTGTGTAGTTGAGGAGGAGAGGCAACTGTAGAAATGCCTGTAAGTGCCTGGTATATGGTGGGCACGAATATAGTGTGCATGAAGACCTCTCCTTGAGCAACACGGCCTCCTTACCCGCGGGTATTTGTGTAGTTGAGGATGAGAAGCAACTGTAGAACTGCCTGTCAGAGCCTTGAATATGGTGGGCACGAATATAGTGTGGATTAAGACCTGTCCTTGAGCAACACCGCCTCCTTACCCGCGGGTATTTGTGTAGTTGAGGATGAGAGGCAACTGTAGAACTGCCTGTAAGTGCCTTGAATATGGTGGGCACGAATATAGTGTTAATGAAGACCTCTCCTTGAGCAACACCGCCTCCTTACCCGCGGGTATTTGTGAAGTTGAGGATGAGAGGCAACTGTAGAACTGCCAGTCAGAGCCTTGAATATGGTGGCCACGAATATAGTGTGGATTAAGACCTCTCCTTGAGCAACACCGCCTCCTTACCCGCGGGTATTTGTGAAGTTGAGGATGAGAGGCAACTGTAGAACTGCCTGTCAGAGCCTTGAATATGGTGGGCACGAATATAGTGTTAATGAAGACCTCTCCTTGAGCAACACCGCCTCCTTACCCGCGGGTATTTGTGTAGATGAGGATGAGAGGCAACTGTAGAACTGCCTGTAAGTGCCTTGAATATGGTGGGCACGAATATAGTGTGGATTAAGACCTCTCCTTGGGCAACACCGCCTCCTTACCCGCGGGCATTTGTGCAGTTGAGGAAGAGAAGCAACTGTAGAACTGCCAGTCAGAGCCTTGAATATGGTGGCCACGAATATAGTGTGGATTCAGACCTCTCCTTGAGCAACACCGCCTCCTTACCCGCGGGTATTTGTGAAGTTGAGGATGAGAGGCAACTGTAGAACTGCCTGTCAGTGCCTTGAATATGGTGGGCACGAATATAGTGTGCATTAAGACCTCTCCTTGAGCAACACCGCCTCCTTACCCGCGGGTATTCGTGTAGTTGAGGATGAGAAGCAACTGTAGAACTGCCTGTAAGTGCCTTGAATATGGTGGGCACGAATATAGTGTGGATTAAGACCTGTCCTTGAGCAACACCGCCTCCTTACCCGCGGGTATTTGTGTAGTTGAGGATGAGAGGCAACTGTAGAACTGCCTGAAAGAGACTTGAATAAGGTGGGCACGAATATAGTGTGGATTAAGACCTCTCCTTGAGCAACACCGCCTCCTTACCCGCGGGTATTTGTGTAGTTGAGGATGATAGGCAACTTCAGTACTGCCTGTACTTGCCTTGAATATGGTGGCCACGAATATAGTGTGGATTAAGACCTCTCCTTGAGCAACACCGCCTCCTTACCCGCGGGTATTTGTGTAGTTGAGGATGAGAGGCAACTGTAGAACTGCCTGTAAGTGCCTTGAATATGGTGGGCACGAATATAGTGTGGATTAAGACCTCTCCTTGGGCAACACCGCCTCCTTACCCGCGGGTATTTGTGTAGTTGAGGATGAGAGGCAACTGTAGAACTGCCTGTCAGTGCCTTGAAGATGGTGGCCACGCATATAGTGTTAATGAAGACCTCTCCTTGAGCAACACCGCCTCCTTACCCGCGGGTATTTGTGTAGTTGAGGATGAGAAGCAACTGTAGAACTGCCTGTAAGTGCCTTGAATATGGTGGGCACGAATATAGTGTGGATTAAGACCTCTCCTTGAGCAACACCGCCTCCTTACCCGCGGGTATTTGTGTAGTTGAGGATGAGAGGCAACTGTAGAACTGCCTGTAAGTGCCTTGAATATGGTGGGCACGAATATAGTGTTAATGAAGACCTCTCCTTGAGCAACACCGCCTCCTTACCCGCGGGTATTTGTGAAGTTGAGGATGAGAGGCAACTGTAGAACTGCCTGTAAGTGCCTTGAATATGGTGGGCACGAATATAGTGTGGATTAAGACCTCTCCTTGAGCAACACCGCCTCCTTACCCGCGGGTATTTGTGTAGTTGAGGATGAGAAGCAACTGTAGAACTGCCTGTAAGTGCCTTGAATATGGTGGGCACGAATATAGTGTGGATTAAGACCTCTCCTTGGGCAACACCGCCTCCTTACCCGCGGGTATTTGTGTAGTTGAGGATGAGAGGCAACTGTAGAACTGCCTGTAAGTGCCTTGAATATGGTGGGCACGAATATAGTGTGGATTAAGACCTCTCCTTGAGCAACACCGCCTCCTTACCCGCGGGTATTTGTGTAGTTGAGGATGAGAAGCAACTGTAGAACTGCCTGTAAGTGCCTTGAATATGGTGGCCACGAATATAGTGTGGATTAAGACCTCTCCTTGAGCAACACCGCCTCCTTACCCGCGGGTATTTGTGTAGTTGAGGATGAGAGGCAACTGTAGAACTGCCTGTAAGTGCCTTGAATATGGTGGGCACGAATATAGTGTGGATTAAGACCTCTCCTTGAGCAACACCGCCTCCTTACCCGCGGGTATTTGTGTAGTTGAGGATGAGAGGCAACTGTAGAACTGCCTGTAAGTGCCTTGAATATGGTGGCCACGAATATAGTGTGGATTAAGACCTCTCCTTGAGCAACACCGCCTCCTTACCCGCGGGTATTTGTGTAGTTGAGGATGAGAAGCAACTGTAGAACTGCCTGTAAGTGCCTTGAATATGGTGGGCACGAATATAGTGTGGATTAAGACCTCTCCTTGAGCAACACCGCCTCCTTACCCGCGGGTATTTGTGTAGTTGAGGATGAGAGGCAACTGTAGAACTGCCTGTAAGTGCCTTGAATATGGTGGCCACGAATATAGTGTGGATTAAGACCTCTCCTTGAGCAACACCGCCTCCTTACCCGCGGGTATTTGTGTAGTTGAGGATGAGAGGCAACTGTAGAACTGCCTGTAAGTGCCTTGAATATGGTGGGCACGAATATAGTGTGGATTAAGACCTCTCCTTGAGCAACACCGCCTCCTTACCCGCGGGTATTTGTGTATTTGAGGATGAGAAGCAACTGTAGAACTGCCTGTAAGTGCCTTGAATATGGTGGCCACGAATATAGTGTGGATTAAGACCTCTCCTTGAGCAACACCGCCTCCTTACCCGCGGGTATTTGTGAAGTTGAGGATGAGAGGCAACTGTAGAACTGCCAGTCAGAGCCTTGAATATGGTGGCCACGAATATAGTGTTAATGAAGACCTCTCCTTGAGCAACACCGCCTCCTTACCCGCGGGTATTTGTGAAGTTGAGGATGAGAGGCAACTGTAGAACTGCCTGTAAGTGCCTTGAATATGGTGGCCACGAATATAGTGTGGATTAAGACCTCTCCTTGAGCAACACCGCCTCCTTACCCGCGGGTATTAATGTAGTAGTGGATCACTAGCAAAGTAAGAACTGCCAGTAAGAGCATTTAATCAGGTGTCCACGAATATAGTGTGGATTAAGACCTCTCCTTGAGCAACACCGCCTCCTTACCCGCGGGTATTTGTGTAGTTGAGGATGAGAAGCAACTGTAGAACTGCCTGACAGAGCCTTCAATATGGTGGCCACGAATATAGTGTGGATTAAGACCTCTCCTTGAGCAACACCGCCTCCTTACCCGCGGGTATTTGTGAAGTTGAGGATGAGAGGCAACTGTAGAACTGCCTGTAAGTGCCTTGAATATGGTGGCCACGAATATAGTGTGGATTAAGACCTCTCCTTGAGCAACACCGCCTCCTTACCCGCGGGTATTTGTGAAGTTGAGGATGAGAGGCAACTGTAGAACTGCCTGTCAGAGCCTTGAATATGGTGGGCACGAATATAGTGTTAATGAAGACCTCTCCTTGAGCAACACCGCCTCCTTACCCGCGGGTATTTGTGTAGTTGAGGATGAGAGGCAACTGTAGAACTGCCAGTCAGAGCCTTGAATATGGTGGCCACGAATATAGTGTGGATTAAGACCTCTCCTTGAGCAACACCGCCTCCTTACCCGCGGGTATTTGTGAAGTTGAGGATGAGAGGCAACTGTAGAACTGCCAGTCAGAGCCTTGAATATGGTGGCCACGAATATAGTGTGGATTAAGACCTCTCCTTGAGCAACACCGCCTCCTTACCCGCGGGTATTTGTGTAGTTGAGGATGAGATGCTACGTTAGAACTGCCTGTAAGAGCCTTGAATATGGTGGCCACGAATATAGTGTGGATTAAGACCTCTCCTTGGGCAACACCGCCTCCTTACCCGCGGGTATTTGTGTAGTTGAGGATGAGAGAGGCAACTGTAGAACTGCCTGTCAGAGCCTTGAATATGGTGGGCACGAATATAGTGTGGATTAAGACCTCTCCTTGGGCAACACCGCCTCCTTACCCGCGGGTATTTGTGTAGTTGAGGATGAGAGGCAACGGTAGAACGGCCTGTAAGTGCCTTGAATATGGGGGCCACGAATATCGTGTGGATTAAGACCTCTCCTTGAGCAACACCGCCTCCTTACCCGCGGGTATTTGTGTAGTTGAGGATGAGAGGCAACTGTAGAACTGCCAGTCAGAGTGCTTGAATATGGTGGCACGAATATAGTGTGGATTAAGACCTCTCCTTGAGCAACACCGCCTCCTTACCCGCGGGTATTTGTGTAGTTGAGGATGAAACTGCCTGTCAGAGCCTTGAATATGGTCGCCACGAATATAGTGTGGATTAAGACCTCTCCTTGAGCAACACCGCCTCCTTACCCGCGGGTATTTGTGAAGTTGAGGATGAGAGGCAACTGTAGAACTGCCTGTCAGAGCCTTGAATATGGTGGCCACGAATATAGTGTGGATTAAGACCTCTCCTTGAGCAACACCGCCTCCTTACCCGCGGGTATTTGTGTAGTTGAGGATGAGAGGCAACTGTAGAACTGCCTGTCAGAGCCTTGAATATGGTGGGCACGAATATAGTGTTAATTAAGACCTCTCCTTGAGCAACACCGCCTCCTTACCCGCGGGTATTTGTGTAGTTGAGGATGAGAAGCAACTGTAGAACATCCTGTAAGTGCCTTGAATATGGTGGCCACGAATATAGTGTTGATTAAGACCTCTCCTTGAGCAACACCGCCTCCTTACCCGCGGGTATTTGTGTAGTTGAGGATGAGAGGCAACTGTAGAACTGCCTGTCAGAGCCTTGAATATGGTGGCCACGAATATAGTGTGGATTAAGACCTCTCCTTGAGCAACACCGCCTCCTTACCCGCGGGTATTTGTGAAGTTGAGGATGAGAGGCAACTGTAGAACTGCCTGTAAGTGCCTTGAATATGGTGGCCACGAATATAGTGTGGATTAAGACCTCTCCTTGAGCAACACCGCCTCCTTACCCGCGGGTATTCGTGTAGTTGAGGATGAGAAGCAACTGTAGAACTGCCTGACAGAGCCTTCAATATGGTGGCCACGAATATAGTGTGGATTAAGACCTCTCCTTGAGCAACACCGCCTCCTTACCCGCGGGTATTTGTGTAGTTGAGGATGAGAGGCTACTGTAGAACTGCCTGTCAGAGCCTTGAATATGGTGGCCACGAATATAGTGTTAATGAAGACCTCTCCTTGAGCAACACCGCCTCCTTACCCGCGGGTATTTGTGTAGTTGAGGATGAGAAGCAACTGTAGAACTGCCTGTAAGTGCCTTGAATATGGTGGCACGAATATAGTGTGGATTAAGACCTCTCCTTGAGCAACACCGCCTCCTTACCCGCGGGTATTTGTGTAGTTGAGGATGAGAGGCAACTGTAGAACTGCCTGTCAGTGCCTTGAATATGGTGGCCACGAATATAGTGTTAATGAAGACCTCTCCTTGGGCAACACCGCCTCCTTACCCGCGGGTATTCGTGTAGCTGTGGATGAGAGACTACTGTCCGACCGCCTGTAAGTGCCTTGAATATGGTGGGCACGAATATAGTGTGGATTAAGACCTCTCCTTGGGCAACACCGCCTCCTTACCCGCGGGTATTTGTGTAGTTGAGGATGAGAACCAACTGTAGAACTGCCAGTCAGAGCCTTCAATTTGGTGGCCACGAATATAGTGTTAATGAAGACCACTCCTTGAGCAACACCGCCTCCTTACCCGCGGGTATTTGTGAAGTTGAGGATGAGAAGCAACTGTAGAACTGCCTGTCAGAGTGCCTTGAATATGGTGGGCACGAATATAGTGTTAATGAAGACCTCTCCTTGAGCAACACCGCCACCGCCTCCTTACCCGCGGGTATTTGTGTAGTTGAGGATGAGAAGCAACTGTAGAACTGCCTGTCAGAGTGCCTTGAATATGGTGGGCACGAATATAGTGTGGATTAAGACCTCTCCTTGAGCAACACCGCCTCCTTACCCGCGGGTATTTGTGTAGTTGAGGATGAGAAGCAACTGTAGAACTGCCTGTCAGAGCCTTGAATATGGTGGGCACGAATATAGTGTGGATTAAGACCTCTCCTTGAGCAACACCGCCTCCTTACCCGCGGGTATTTGTGTAGTTGAGGATGAGAAGCAACTGTAGAACTGCCTGTCAGAGCCTTGAATATGGTGGGCACGAATATAGTGTGGATTAAGACCTCTCCTTGAGCAACACCGCCTCCTTACCCGCGGGTATTTGTGTAGTTGAGGATGAGAAGCAACTGTAGAACTGCCTGTAAGTGCCTTGAATATGGTGGGCACGAATATAGTGTGGATTAAGACCTCTCCTTGGGCAACACCGCCTCCTTACCCGCGGGTATTTGTGTAGTTGAGGATGAGAGGCAACTGTAGAACTGCCTGTAAGTGCCTTGAATATGGTGGGCACGAATATAGTGTTAATGAAGACCTCTCCTTGAGCAACACGGCCTCCTTACCCGCGGGTATTTGTGTAGTTGAGGATGAGAAGCAACTGTAGAACTGCCTGTAAGTGCCATGAATATGGTGGGCAAGAATATAGTGTGGATTAAGACCTCTCCTTGAGCAACACCGCCCCATTACCCGCGGGTATTTGTGAAGTTGAGTAGTACTGTAGAACTGCCTGTCACGAATATTGTGGGTGGTTTGTGGCCTTGGAGAGATAAAGGCAGTGTGTGTACAGGCTGTAATAACAGTATGTGACCAGCTGAGATGATATATGTCCCGTTTAACAATATTCTCCTGACACCAAAGATGTACCACATCGTAACCTTTGGAGAGTTAAAGGCAGTGTGTGTACAGGCTGTGATGACAGTATGTGACCAGCTGAGATGATTTATCTTCCGTTTAACAATATTCTCCTGACACCAAAGATGTACCACATCGTAACCTTTGGAGAGTTAAAGGCAGTGTGTGTACAGGCTGTGATGACAGTATGTGACCAGCTGAGATGATATATGTCCCGTTTAACAATATTCTCCTGACACCAAAGATGTACCACATCGTAACCTTTGGAGAGTTAAAGGCAGTGTGTGTACAGGCTGTGATGACAGTATGTGACCAGCTGAGATGATATATCTCCCGTTTGACAATATTCTCCTGACACCAAAGATGTACCACATCGTAACCTTTGGAGAGTTAAAGGCAGTGTGTGTACAGACTGTAATAACAGTATGTGACCAGCTGAGATGATATATGTCCCGTTTAACAATATTCTCCTGACACCAAAGATGTACCACATCGTAACCTTTGGAGAGTTAAAGGCAGTGTGTGTAGAGGCTGTGATGACAGTATGTGATGTGTGTACAGACTGTGTGACCAGCTGAGATGATATATGTCCCGTTTAACAATATTCTCCTGACACCAAAGATGTACCACATCGTAACCTTTGGAGAGTTAAAGGCAGTGTGTGTAGAGGCTGTGATGACAGTATGTGACCAGCTGAGATGATATATCTCCCGTTTAACAATATTCTCCTGACACCAAAGATGTACCACATCGTAACCTTTGGAGAGTTAAAGGCAGTGTGTGTACAGGCTGTGATGACAGTATGTGACCAGCTGAGATGATATATGTCCCGTTTAACAATATTCTCCTGACACCAAAGATGTACCACATCGTAACCTTTGGAGAGGTAAAGGCAGTGTGTGTACAGGCTGTGATGACAGTATGTGACCAGCTGAGATGATTTATCTTCCGTTTAACAATATTCTCCTGACACCAAAGATGTACCACATCGTAACCTTTGGAGAGTTAAAGGCAGTGTGTGTACAGGCTGTGATGACAGTATGTGACCAGCTGAGATGATTTATCTTCCGTTTAACAATATTCTCCTGACACCAAAGATGTACCACATCGTAACCATATAAAATACATTACTCTTCGGATTTACTTTTCCAACCGATACCCAATTATTAATTATAGAATGAGTATTGGAATTAAATTTCAAAAATCCAATTGTACTTAAAAGAGAGAAGAAAACAGTCTATTAAGCATATGCAGCAAATATGTAGACAATGTATGGTGGAGATACAAAGTACGCCTCCGTTTGTTCTATTCTAGCTTGATAATGAAAGAAGTCTCTACTTCCTTTAACAAAGATTCTAATATCTGCCAGCGTTCTAACAGGCCGTACTCACTCGCTTTTATCTCTCCAAGTGCACAAACACTTTGCAACTTGCAAGCCTCTATCTTAGAAATTATATTGTCCGTTAATAAGACGCCTATACAAATAAGATAGAATGAGCGTGCTTATAGTCCGTTAATAAGACGCCTATTCAAATAAGATAGAATGAGGTTCTTATTCCCCGTTAATGAGACCACTATGCAAATAAGCTAGAATGACGTGCTTATTCCCCGTTAATAAGAGACCTTTGCAAATAAGATAAAATGACGTGCTTATTCCCTGTTAATGAGACGACTATGCAAATAAGATAGAATGACGTGCTTATTCCCCGTTAATGAGACGACTATGCAAAAAAGCTAGAATGACGTGTCTATTGCTCGTTAAGAAGATGCCTATGCAAATAAGATAGAATGACGTGCATATTCCCCGTTAATGAGACGACTATGCAAATAAGATAGAATGACGTGCTTATTCCCTGTTAATGAGACGACTATGCAAAAAAGCTAGAATGACGTGCCTATTGCTCGTTAAGAAGATGCCTATGCAAATAAGATAAAATGACGTGCTTATTCCCCGTTAATGAGACGCCTATGCAAATAAGATAAAATGACGTGCTTATTCCACGTTAATGAGACGACTATGCAAATAAGATAGAATGACGTGCTTATTCCCCGTTAATGAGACGACTATGCAAATAAGATAGAATGACGTGCTTATTCCCCGTTAATGAGACGACTATGCAAATAAGATAGAATGACGTGCTTATTCCCCGTTAATGAGACGACTATGCAAATAAGATTAAATGACGTGCTTATTCCCGTTAATGAGACGACTATGCAAATAAGATAGAATGACGTGCTTATTCCCCGTTAATGAGACGACTATGCAAATAAGATAGAATGACGTGCTTATTCCCCGTTAATGAGACGACTATGCAAATAAGATAGAATGACGTGCTTATTCCCCGTTAATGAGACGACTATGCAAATAAGATAGAATGACGTGCTTATTCCCCGTTAATGAGACGACTATGCAAATAAGATAGAATGACGTGCTTATTCCCCGTTAATAAGAGACCTTTGCAAATAAGATAAAATGACGTGCTTATTCCCTGTTAATGAGACGACTATGCAAATAAGATAGAATGACGTGCTTATTCCCCGTTAATGAGACGACTATGCAAATAAGATAGAATGAGGTTCTTATTCCCCGTTAATGAGACCACTATGCAAATAAGATAGAATGACGTGCTTATTCCCCGTTAATGAGACGACTATGCAAATAAGATAGAATGACGTGCTTATTCCCCGTTAATGAGACGACTATGCAAATAAGATAGAATGACGTGCTTATTCCCCGTTAATGAGACGACTATGCAAATAAGATAAAATGACGTGCTTATTCCCCGTTAATGAGACGACTATGCAAATAAGATAAAATGACGTGCTTATTCCCCGTTAATGAGACGACTATGCAAATAAGATAGAATGACGTGCTTATTCCCCGTTAATGAGACGACTATGCAAATAAGATAGAATGACGTGCTTATTCCCCGTTAATGAGACGACTATGCAAATAAGATAGAATGACGTGCTTATTCCCCGTTAATGAGACGACTATGCAAATAAGATTAAATGACGTGCTTATTCCCCGTTAATGAGACGACTATGCAAATAAGATAGAATGACGTGCTTATTCCCCGTTAATGAGACGACTATGCAAATAAGATAGAATGACGTGCTTATTCCCCGTTAATGAGACGACTATGCAAATAAGATAGAATGACGTGATTATTCCCGTTAATAAGAGACCTATGCAAATTAGATAAATTTACGTGCTTATTCCCCGTTAATGTGACGACTATGCAAATAAGATATAATGACGTGCTTATTCCCCGTTAATGAGACGCCTATGCAAATAAGATAGAATGAAGATAGAATGACGTTCTTATTCCCCGTTAATGAGACGACTATGCAAATAAGATAGAATGACGTGCTTATTCCCCGTTAATGAGACGACTATGCAAATAAGATAGAATGACGTGCTTATTCCCGTTAATGAGACGACTATGCAAATAAGATAGAATGAAGTGCTTATTGCTGGTTAAGACGACTATGCAAATAAGATAGAATGACGTGCTTATTCCCGTTATGAATAAGATAGAATGACGTGCTTATTCCCCGTTAATGAGACCTATGCAAATAAGATAGAATGACGTGCTTATTCCCGTTAAGACGACTATGCAAATAAGATAGAATGACGTGCTTATTCCCCGTTAAGACGACTATGCAAATAAGATAGAATGACGTGCTTATTTCCCCGTTAATGAGACCTATGCTATGCAAATAGATAGAATGACGTGCTTATTCCCCGTTAATAAGAGACCTTTGCAAATAAGATAAAATGACGTGCTTATTCCCCGTTAATGAGACGACTATGCAAATAAGATAAAATGACGTGCCTATTGCTCGTTAAGAAGATGCCTATGCAAATAAGATAGAATGAAGTGCTTATTGCATGTTAATAAGAGACCTTTGCAAATAAGATAAAATGACGTGCTTATTCCCTGTTAATGAGACGACTATGCAAATAAGATAAAATGACGTGCTTATTCCCCGTTAATAAGAGCCCTATGCAAATAAGATAAAATGACGTGCTTATTCCCCGTTAATGAGACGACTATGCAAATAAGATAAAATGACGTGCTTATTCCCTGTTAATGAGACGACTATGCAAATAAGATAGAATGACGTGCTTATTCCCCGTTAATGAGACGACTATGCAAATAAGATAGAATGAGGTTCTTATTCCCCGTTAATGAGACCACTATGCAAATAAGATAAAATGACGTGCATATTCCCCGTTAATGACACGACTATGGAAATAAGATAGAATGACGTGCTTATTCCCCGTTAATGAGACGACTATGCAAATAAGATAGAATGAGGTTCTTATTCCCCGTTAATGAGACCACTATGCAAATAAGCTAGAATGACGTGCTTATTCCCCGTTAATAAGAGACCTTTGCAAATAAGATAAAATGACGTGCTTATTCCCCGTTAATGAGACGACTATGCAAATAAGATAGAATGACGTGCTTATTCCCTGTTAATGAGTCGACTATGCAAATAAGATAGAATGACGTGCTTATTCCCCGTTAATGAGACGACTATGCAAATAAGATAAAATGACGTGCTTATTCCCTGTTAATGAGACGACTATGCAAATAAGATAGAATGACGTGCTTATTCCCCGTTAATGAGACGACTATGCAAATAAGATAGAATGACGTGCTTATTCCCCGTTAATGAGACGACTATGCAAATAAGATAGAATGACGTGCTTATTCCCCGTTAATGAGACCCCTATGTAATGAAGATTGAATGACGTGATTATTGCCCGTTGCGTAGACCCCTATGTAATGAAGATTGAATGACGTGATTATTGCCCGTTGAGAAGAATTGCAATGAAGATTGAATGACGTGCTTATTGCCCGTTAATGAAGACTATGTAATAAGATAGAATGACGTGCTTATTCCCCGTTAATGAGACGACTATGCAAATAAGATTAAATGACGTGCTTATTCCCGTTAATGAGACGACTATGCAAATAAGATAGAATGAAGTGCTTATTGCTGGTTAATAAGAGACCTTTGCAAATAAGATAAAATGACGTGCTTATTCCCCGTTAATGAGACGACTATGCAAATAAGATAAAATGACGTCCTTATTCCCCGTTAATGAGACGACTATGCAAATAAGATAGAATGACGTGCATATTCCCCGTTAATGACACGACTATGGAAATAAGATAGAATGACGTGCTTATTCCCCGTTAATGAGACGACTATGCAAATAAGATAGAATGACGTGCTTATTCCCCGTTAATGACACGACTATGCAAATAAGATAGAATGACGTGCATATTCCCCGTTAATGACACGACTATGGAAATAAGATAGAATGACGTGCTTATTCCCCGTTAATGAGACGACTATGCAAATAAGATAGAATGACGTGCTTATTCCCCGTTAATGAGACGACTATGCAAATAAGATAGAATGACGTGCATATTGCTCGTTAATAAGACGCCTATGTAATGAAGATTGAATGACGTGCTTATTCCCCGTTAATGAGACGACTATGCAAATAAGATTGAACGACGCCCTTATTGCCCGTTGCGTAGACCCCTATGTAATGAAGATTGAATGACGTGATTATTGCCCGTTGAGAAGACCCCTATGTAATGAAGATTGAATGACGTGATTATTGCCCGTTGAGAAGACCCCTATGTAATGAAGATTGAATGACGTGATTATTGCCCGTTGAGAAGACCCCTATGTAATGAAGATTGAATGACGTGATTATTGCCCGTTGAGAAGACCCCTATGTAATGAAGATTGAATGACGTGCTTATTCCCCGTTGAGACCCTATGTAATGAAGATTGAATGACGTGATTATTGCCCGTTGAGAAGACCCCTATGTAATGAAGATTGAATGACTGATTATTGCCCGTTGAGAAGACCCCTATGTAATGAAGATTGAATGACGTGATTATTGCCCGTTGAGAAGACCCCTATGTAATGAAGATTGAATGACGTGATTATTGCCCGTTGAGGAGACCCCTATGTAATGAAGATTGAATGACGTGATTATTGCCCGTTTATTAGACCCCTATGTAATGAAGATTGAATGACGTGATTATTGCCCGTTGAGAAGACCCCTATGTAATGAAGATTGAATGACGTGATTATTGCCCGTTGAGAAGACCCCTATGTAATGAAGATTGAATGACGTGATTATTGCCCGTTGAGAAGACCCCTATGTAATGAAGATTGAATGACGTGATTATTGCCCGTTGAGAAGACCCCTATGTAATGAAGATTGAATGACGTGATTATTGCCCGTTGAGAAGACCCCTATGTAATGAAGATTGAATGACGTGATTATTGCCCGTTAATGAGACGCCTATGCAAATAAGATAAAATGACGTGCATATTCCCCGTTAATGAGACGACTATGCAAATAAAATAGAATGACGTGCTTATTCCCCGTTAATAAGACGCCTATGTAATGAAGATTGAACGACGCCCTTATTGCCCGTTGCGTAGACCCCTATGTAATGAAGATTGAATGACGTGATTATTGCCCGTTGAGAAGACCCCTATGTAATGAAGATTGAATGACGTGATTATTGCCCGTTGAGAAGACCCCTATGTAATGAAGATTGAATGACGTGATTATTGCCCGTTGAGAAGACCCCTATGTAATGAAGATTGAATGACGTGATTATTGCCCGTTGAGAAGACCCCTATGTAATGAAGATTGAATGACGTGATTATTGCCCGTTGAGAAGACCCCTATGTAATGAAGATTGAATGACGTGATTATTGCCCGTTGAGAAGACCCCTATGTAATGAAGATTGAATGACGTGATTATTGCCCTGCCCGTTGAGAAGACCCCAATGTAATGAAGATTGAATGACGTGATTATTGCCCGTTGAGAAGACCCCTATGTAATGAAGATTGAATGACGTGATTATTGCCCGTTGAGAAGACCCCTATGTAATGAAGATTGAATGACGTGATTATTGCCCGTTGAGAAGACCCCTATGTAATGAAGATTGAATGACGTGATTATTGCCCGTTGAGAAGACCCCTATGTAATGAAGATTGAATGACGTGATTATTGCCCGTTGAGAAGACCCCTATGTAATGAAGATTGAATGACGTGATTATTGCCCGTTGAGAAGACCCCTATGTAATGAAGATTGAATGACGTGATTATTGCCCGTTGAGAAGACCCCTATGTAATGAAGATTGAATGACGTGATTATTGCCCGTTGAGAAGACCCCTATGTAATGAAGATTGAATGACGTGATTATTGCCCGTTGAGAAGACCCCTATGTAATGAAGATTGAATGACGTGATTATTGCCCGTTGAGAAGACCCCTATGTAATGAAGATTTAATGACGTGATTATTGCCCGTTGAGAAGACCCCTATGTAATGAAGATTGAATGACGCCCTTTTTGCCCGTTGAGAAGACCCCTATGTAATGAAGATTGAATGACGTGATTATTGCCCGTTAATGAGACACTAATATTTCGCTTAATACTCGTGATTCAAAAAATATTTAAAATAAGAATGCAATATTATTGGGTCTATAAAACGTTTCGATCCGACGAACAGAAATGATAATTCGAATTTTTGAAATCCACCCTTTCTAAAGTCCCACTCTCCAAAGATCCGATTTTAACGAAATTGATTAGTTTTTATATAAACGCCTAATTATCGAGCTTGGTTTCGATCATACAAAAATTACGACCTCTAGAGCGTTGAGAGACAAATATATATATAGATATGTATAACATTTTGAAAGGCATCACTTTCGTCATCTACTGTTTAGGATCGATGGTGATTTGAGAAGGCCTTGAAAAACCCCGTCATGAGTACAACCTCAATAGCTGATTTCCCTTTAAGGGAACCGGAAAGGACAAGTGCGTAAAGTTAAACAGATCTATTAAAAATTAATTAAGTTAATTATCTTAATTAATTAACTCCATCTATGAATTTTTCTCTCATTCTTGTTTGTAAGGTTTGATTACTAATGGTAATTGCTATGTCCACATTCCGTATTAATTGTGTCATTCGTGGCAAACCTGCTTGGCTTACGCAGTCATTGCGTGAGGAACGTTGAAATGTCTACAATTATTCATAATTCTAGATAAGTGACAGTTCTATAAATGATATGCGTTTTTATTTTCAATATTTGCTTTTACAAGTTTTCCTTTGTTGAGGTGGACTTTTCGGCGATTTGTTGAGAGGAGCTTATACCTTCCTAGCTTGCTGTTTCCTCATGGAGAGTGCTATCGATCTTATGTTGTATACTGCCTCACTCACCTCTGATAGGTTCGCCTCAACAGCTCTCTCTGCTTCTCCTTCGCCATCCTCCGACAATGCTATAGTTTCCTGAGCACTTTCCTCTAAGCAACGCCTCTTGGGTTCGTCCATCTTCTTATTGGGAGACTGTTCGACTTTGGGAGGCCCCTTCTGCTGACCAGCGCAGAACCACAACGCCTGCAACATCTGAGAAAAGCAATAGATGAGGAAACATCCGTTCACCAAAACATCTTCATCGCCATTATCAGAACGAGTGTCGGCTACGTCAATCCTCTCTTGCTCAAGCAGCTCTTTCAAACAGTCTTCACTAGCTCGTTTGCTATCGGCTGTCAGGTTCCTTTCCAAGGTGTAGAGAGGCTGATCATCTTCCAGCCTGCATTCCACTCCCTCAATAGTCAAAAGCTCATCTTTTATCATCACTTCAATAACTCACGTACGCACTACTACTAAAAAATATTAAACATTAATTGTCACACATTCTAATGGAATAACTTCAATAGCCTCTAAACTAAAAGTTTTATAAATTGACATATGGCCAATTGAAATTAAATTATTTCTTAACGTCCTCTATTAGCAACTAAGGCTAATTGGGACTGGTTATCCTCGGGTTATGCCCTTTTCTAGCCAGGGGAGGGGGGGGGGGGTAGAGAATTACATTTATGAATTCCAGCACTAAATAAATTTCTTCGCCCAGGCGGGAATCGAACTCACCACAATAACTTTACGATGAGACATTACGTTTAGCGCTTTAACTAACATGACTTTTCTATATATGTAATTGAAAAATTGCTGTTAATTTTGTGATCCTTACATTCCTCAAATAAGAAATAGCTGACTGTGACAATATGATTAGGATTTATATGGTTTGGGCAATCAACAGCTAGGTTATTATGGCCTTTATATTAGTATGAAGCTGTTTGCAAGTGTTTGTATATAAATAAATTATCTAATAGATTGTATATATTCCTCTTACCATATCCTAAGGGTATTTAAGTTGCTAATTTTTATATAATTATTTATTAACTATTTCTAAGTTTTCATTCTTAAAAGTAATTATTTTCTACTGGTATTACAATTAGCTAATATTACAGTTAAATGACTGACACTGTATGTACTTTTTTCTTTTTTTCTTTTTTTTTCGATTAATTTAAATTATTTTATTACACATACTCACACACTTACTCATACATGCACTTACTGCATTTTTTTTGTTTATTTATTTTTGTATATTTTTTTATTTATTTATTTTATTATTTTTTTTTATTTTTTTTATTATTATTTTTATTATTTTTATTTTTTTTATACATAAATAAATAGATGAAAGCCACCTTGGATTATTAGAATTCTGCCAGTCCAGGGATCTAGCCTCCCTCCTCTTCGCCCTCATCACCTCCATTCTTGCAGCTTACCACCAAGCCTATAATACTGCTAGCTGGCTCCAGTTTAAAGCCAGCAGGCTGAAGCTGTCATGTTGGTAAGAGCAATCATTTCTTCTTCTGGACTTTTCTTTCTTCACTTTTTAGGGGTAGTTTTCTTAGTTTTGTATGGTGCTGTCATTGCTGTCTGTGGAGGTTGTTACTGATGGTGTCTCTTTCTTTTTATCAGTGAAATTAGTTTCGTCTGGATGGTTTCATGTACTTACTTATTGTTTTTTTTTGTTTTGTTTTTTAAGTAATTATAATCAATTCATCACACTCTCACACATACATACACACTGCATTTTTTATTTATTTATTTATTTTTTCCACTTGAGTGATCTCACAATATACATACATATACACAAACATCAACATCATCATCATCATCAAACGTCACAATATGATACTTTTCGGTTAACTAAATTCCACTCATTTGAAGACAATTATTAAGCCATAATAACAATAAAATTGCTTTATTATTTTAGATGAAAATTCTAGAATTTATAAATGACATGGTGTACAACATATGATTATGGAAATGGAACTAGAGGGTACCTAGCCGCCAGGCCTATAACCCTCCCGAGGCACAAAGAGGTGAAAGGAAATTCTACAGACCCAGAAGAAACTCAGTACAGTCGAGGGGTTGAGAGCTGACTACTCGGCGGTACCTCCCATTCCCGGCGAGATAAGCCCTTCCGAAATGGAACTAGAGGGTACCTAGCCGCCAGGCCTAGAACCCTCCCGAGGCACAAAGAGGTGAAAGGAAATTCTACAGACCCAGAAGAAACTCAGTACAGTCGAAGGGGGTTGAGAGCTGACTACTCGGCTGTACCTCCAATTCCCGGCGAGATAAGCCCTTCCGAAATGGAACTAGAGGGTACCTAGCCGCCAGGCCTAGAACCCTCCCGAGGCACAAAGAGGTGAAAGGAAATTCTACAGACCCAGAAGAAACTCAGTACAGTCGAGGGGTTGAGAGCTGACTACTCGGCGGTACCTCCCATTCCCGGCGAGATAAGCCCTTCCGAAATGGAACTAGAGGGTACCTAGCCGCCAGGCCTAGAACCCTCCCGAGGCACAAAGAGGTGAAAGGAAATTCTACAGACCCAGAAGAAACTCAGTACAGTTCGAGGGGTTGAGAGCTGACTACTCGGCGGTACCTCCCAGTCCCGGCGAGATCAGGCCTTCCTAAATGGAACTAGAGGGTACCTAGCCGCCAGGCCTATAACCCTCCCGAGGCACAAAGAGGTGAAAGGAAATTCTACAGACCCAGAAGAAACTCAGTACAGTCGAGGGGTTGAGAGCTGACTACTCGGCGGTACCTCCCATTCCCGGCGAGATAAGCCCTTCCGAAATGGAACTAGAGGGTACCTAGCCGCCAGGCCTATAACCCTCCCGAGGCACAAAGAGGTGAAAGGAAATTCTACAGACCCAGAAGAAACTCAGTACAGTTGACGGTAACTGGCATCTATTACCGAAGGGGGTTGAGAGCTGACTACTCGGCGGTACCTCCCATTCCCGGCGAGATAAGCCCTTCCGAAATGGAACTAGAGGGTACCTAGCCGCCAGGCCTATAACCCTCCCGAGGCACAAAGAGGTGAAAGGAAATTCTACAGACCCAGAAGAAACTCAGTACAGTTGACGGTAACTGGCATCTATTACCGAAGGGGGTTGAGAGCTGACTACTCGGCGGTACCTCCCATTCCCGGCGAGATAAGCCCTTCCGAAATGGAACTAGAGGGTACCTAGCCGCCAGGCCTAGAACCCTCCCGAGGCACAAAGAGGTGAAAGGAAATTCTACAGACCCAGAAGAAACTCAGTACAGTCGAGGGGTTGAGAGCTGACTACTCGGCGGTACCTCCCATTCCCGGCGAGATAAGCCCTTCCGAAATGGAACTAGAGGGTACCTAGCCGCCAGGCCTATAACCCTCCCGAGGCACAAAGAGGTGAAAGGAAATTCTACAGACCCAGAAGAAACTCAGTACAGTTGACGGTAACTGGCATCTATTACCGAAGGGGGTTGAGAGCTGACTACTCGGCGGTACCTCCCATTCCCGGTGAGATAAGCCCTTCCGAAATGGAACTAGAGGGTACCTAGCCGCCAGGCCTAGAACCCTCCCGAGGCACAAAGAGGTGAAAGGAAATTCTACAGACCCAGAAGAAACTCAGTACAGTTGACGGTAACTGGCATCTATTACCGAAGGGGGTTGAGAGCTGACTACTCGGCGGTACCTCCCATTCCCGGCGAGATAAGCCCTTCCGAAATGGAACTAGAGGGTACCTAGCCGCCAGGCCTAGAACCCTCCCGAGGCACAAAGAGGTGAAAGGAAATTCTACAGACCCAGAAGAAACTCAGTACAGTTGACGGTAACTGGCATCTATTACCGAAGGGGGTTGAGAGCTGACTACTCGGCGGTACCTCCCATTCCCGGCGAGATAAGCCCTTCCGAAATGGAACTAGAGGGTACCTAGCCGCCAGGCCTAGAACCCTCCCGAGGCACAAAGAGGTGAAAGGAAATTCTACAGACCCAGAAGAAACTCAGTACAGTTGACGGTAACTGGCATCTATTACCGAAGGGGGTTGAGAGCTGACTACTCGGCGGTACCTCCCATTCCCGGCGAGATAAGCCCTTCCGAAATGGAACTAGAGGGTACCTAGCCGCCAGGCCTAGAACCCTTCCGAGGCACAAAGAGGTGAAAGGAAATTCTACAGACCCAGAAGAAACTCAGTACAGTCGAGGGGTTGAGAGCTGACTACTCGGCGGTACCTCCCATTCCCGGCGAGATAAGCCCTTCCGAAATGGAACTAGAAGGTACCTAGCCGCCAGGCCTAGAACCCTTCCGAGGCACAAAGAGGTGAAAGGAAATTCTACAGACCCAGAAGAAACTCAGTACAGTCGAGGGGTTGAGAGCTGACTACTCGGCGGTACCTCCCATTCCCGGTGAGATAAGCCCTTCCGAAATTTTTTATTCCAAACCTGCTCAGCAACACTTTCGTTCGACAACTAAGACTGGAATAACCGCCTTCTACCGTCCCGACAAATGCCATACAATTCGAAAGTATACGTTTTCTCACATCATTTGTGCCACTTGGGCTAAATGGGATGCGTTATCTACAGGTGACCACTCTTTACTAGCCACCTTCCACAGCTTAGATTGTTTTGAGCACCAAGTTCCTTACTCACCGTTACACACCATTTGTGCCACTTGGGCTAAATGGGATGCTCTACAGGTGACCACACTCTTTACTAGCCACCTTCCACAGCTTAGATTGTTTTGAGCACCAAGTTCCTTACTCACCGTTACACACCATTTGTGCCACTTGGGCTAAATGGGATGCGTTATCTACAGGTGACCACTCTTTACTAGCCACCTTCCACAGCTTAGATTGTTTTGAGCACCAAGTTCCTTACTCACCGTTACACACCATTTGTGCCACTTGGGCTAAATGGGATGCGTTATCTACAGGTGACCACTCTTTACTAGCCACCTTCCACAGCTTAGATTGTTTTGAGCACCAAGTTCCTTACTCACCGTTACACACCATTTGTGCCACTTGGGCTAAATGGGATGCGTTATCTACAGGTGACCACTCTTTACTAGCCACCTTCCACAGCTTAGATTGTTTTGAGCACCAAGTTCCTTACTCACCGTTACACACCATTTGTGCCACTTGGGCTAAATGGGATGCGTTATCTACAGGTGACCACTCTTTACTAGCCACCTTCCACAGCTTAGATTGTTTTGAGCACCAAGTTCCTTACTCACCGTTACACACCATTTGTGCCACTTGGGCTAAATGGGATGCGTTATCTACAGGTGACCACTCTTTACTAGCCACCTTCCACAGCTTAGATTGTTTTGAGCACCAAGTTCCTTACTCATCGTTACACATTATATACACTCGGCTAAAATCGCTTCAATGGCGTTTCACCAAATAAATAAATAACCTCTTCCAGACAGGGAGGGACTAAGCATCTCTCTCATAAGTTCTTCATTATGTGAATTCTTATTGGTGAATGTGGGAATGTAACTTACGACCCTAGCTTTGCCAAGTGAGATCAAGACCAACGCCTTAACTCTCATGACTAGCCAGAGCCACCAAAAATAATAATACATAGTAAGAAGTATCTAATTAAATCAGCTAAGCTATTTCAAACATAAATACATTTTTTAATTGATAATATTTTATAAATTATCATATTTTATGATATATTATAAATGTATGTCTACGAAATTACAGTATGCTGTGCCTGATTTTATCTTCGGTCGATGAAAGATTATGTTGGGATTGGTGGCATTTGTCCTTTATTCTATCGATGGTTTGGTTGTGTAAGGTTATTTGTTGACCGATGGATAGCGCTAGCGACTGCATCTCGCTAACTGCTTCATTCACTTGGGAGAGATTATCTTCCAATTCGGCTTCCTTTCCTGTCTTGATCGACTCGCCGCCATCCACTGTTTTCCCATTTCCTTTCGCACCCTCTGCTTTGCCTTCTCCTTTCGCACCCTCTGCTTTGCCTTCTCCTTCACCACTGACTGCTTTGCCTTCTCCTTTCGCACCCTCTGCTTTGCCTTCTCCTTTCGCACCCTCTGCTTTGCCTTCTCCTTTCGCACCCTCTGCTTTGCCTTCTCCTTTCGCACCCACTGCTTTGCCTAATCCATTCGCACCCTCTGCTTTTACTTCTCCTTTCGCACCCTCTGCTTTGCCTTCTCCTTTCGCACCCTCTGCTTTGCCTTCTCCTTTCGCACCCTCTGCTTTGCCTTCTCCTTTCGCACCCTCTGCTTTGCCTTCTCCTTTCGCACCCTCTGCTTTGCCTTCTCCTTCACCACTGACTGCTTTGCCTTCTCTTTCCGCATCTACTCCTTTCCAACTGCCCGGTTTGCTCTTGATCGTCCTTATTTCTCTCATCGCGTACAGCCTCCTTTTCTTCTTCAGCTTCGGTTTGGAAGTCCTCTTCTTGAAGATTTTGTTCAGCCAGTAGCAGAAGCCACAGCCAGTGGCGACATTTTCCTTGAGCTGTCCCAGACCTTCTCCTACAGTGTCCAGATTTCCCTCGGCCCTCGCCAACTTGTCTCCCTGTTCTTCCATTACTGTCAATGCCTCTTCACCGCTCACCTTACCCTCCTCCAGCAGTTCCATCATTCTCCGGCTGCTTTCCAGCGACTTGTCCACGATCACATCTCCCTTAGTCTTCAAAATCTCCAACTCTCTCAACCTATCTCCAGGCTCTTCCACATTTATCGGCTCGGAAAACAGGAAATCGTCCATGGTAGTTTATATCTATCAACCAATTTGCACTTCTTGTACTACTAAAAATCCAATACTGTAAGATTATCTCATTTAATCGGCTACAGGTTATATTTTGTTCAACATGTGATAACTCAATGAGGATTTAATTTTTTAATGCTATTTGGTGCTATTAAGGCTAATTGGTAAGGGGTTTCTACAGGTTACCACTTTTTTCTAGCCGGGGTAGGACTAAGGATTTTATTTAACGAGTTCCTCACTAAATAATTTCCTATTGCCCATGTGAGAATCGAACTCAAGACTCAAGGTTTACCAAGTGATTAAGACCAACGCCATAACTCGTATTCAATCGAAATTTATTCTATTTTTACCAATTAATAAGTTTTTAGTTCATTTAATTGGTTATCAAGTTCATCCAATTTTCTTGTACTTTGTAAAATTTAATTCCATCCAGTCATTAATATCAATAATAGTCCAATCATAGCGTTATTGCCATCTAATAAAATTGAATGGATTATCTAGTGTTTAAATTAAGCCAATCTTTAGGTTTCCTCAAGAAACTATTTTTATTCCGAGCCAACATTGACAGGTAATAGTGCTAGATATAGTAAATTTGGGGTTGATGATGTACTGATGACACGATTTTTAAAAAAAAAATGTCTTCAAATGTACATCGTTCCTACCTTGTAGTTGAAGTAAATAAGGTCCGTTCAAAATTGTATATATACTTGTCTGTTGACGATTTTTGTTTGATCGCTACCAAACTTTGTATATAAGGGATCATGTTCATCCGAATTTGAGTCTGAAATATGACTGTAGTATCTTCGTTATTATGAATCTGATCGAAAAATCCTATTTAACTCTCCGTTAGTCGCGACGTCCTGACAGGTGCATCTTTGAGGTCTTTTTCCAGTAGCTTCGGATTGAGTGGACCCGCCTCCAGCAATGCTTCTAGCTTCCCTTCCTCCTCAAAACAATATAGGTTTGGCCTTCGAAGTTTTTACACAGTGCGTTCCTTGTGCTAAAATCACCCCACAGGTGCACCGCGACCAGAATTGCAAGTTTTTCAATTTCTTTTATTTCTATATTTAATCTATTTATCTTAGACATATTTATCATTTGACGTTTGTAGTGCCTTGATTGTTATCTGAATAGTTAAAAATACCTACAAAATAGGGAATTCACCTCCGAGGTGACCGCGACTAACAATGCATTCTTAAAACACTTTTTCAGAAAAAATAGACCAGGAAATACGTATTTTTGACGTAAGTAATCTAAATGACATTGCTAGACGCCACCACACATTACTGGATCCTTTCGAAGAAAACGATAACATACAGAACAATATAGATTCGGAACTTGAAGACGGCTTGGAAGAACGGGGTATTGACTCAGAGACTGAACAAAGTGACGTGGAATCGGAAAGTGATGTGGAGGATGAGCAGTCACACGAAAAATATGTTGCATTGACAAGTGTGAACAGAAAGATCGATGACCTTTTTGAGTAGAGGAAACCCCCTTTTCCTTTGCGTAAAATAGGCTAACAAAATTTATTGACACACCTTCCGGGATTGAAAGGGGTGGCAAAGGTGGCTACTAATGAACTTGATTGCTGGTTCTGTCTCTTTGATGAGACGATTATTGTATTGTGCACGACACAAATTTATAAAAACCGTTGCGCCAGAATTTTCTAGGCGGATGGATGCCAAAGAGACGGATTTCACAGAAATAAAAGCATATATAGGCCTTCTTTACTTAACTGGCACATACAAAGGAGCGAGAATGAATTTAGAAAACTTTATGTAAAACATATTGGGCAAGAAACTCACCTGAGTAAAACTATATGGCACTAAACGTTTCGATTTCGAGAAGTTTGAAAATTCGAAATATCTCCGTTACTATAAGTCAGATCGAAAAAGGGTATAGAATAAATCTTATTGCAAATTAAATTTACTATAAATATTGTTAAATACATTTATTCCCTATCTTGAATATTAACCGAGATATTTGTATTTTCCAGTTTTCAGCCTTCAGTAAACCCCCACTTCTATTCGAGTTATGTAAACAATACTCTGTTATACAATAATCCACATTATTCGAAGCTTAACATTGTTTTCAAGAGACCTTTATTATAGAAGATACATGCAAATATGTTTTGGAATCTGCCCCTCGCCCCCCGTCTTAAGTTATTGGACTACTAAAATTTGAGTAATTGAGATAAAATTTATTCTGATTCATTATAAATTACAGTGCTAGATATAGTACATAGTTTTCAATCAAATTAATATTTTATATTCCGATATGTTTCAGTTATTTTTTTCCTTTCCGGTGTCGGAATGAAAACCAATAACTGAAAGCCGTTGGCAGAGCTGTTTGTTTACATTTGAGACGGTTTCCGCCGGGAGGGGAAACATTTCTTATTACCATTTGTATTTATTCAACTAATGTTCACGGTGGTGTTGTCTAAGCAGTATGCAGCTTTATCTGCTATTAAATTCCCCTATGAAATCTGCTTAGTTTACGCAGCCCCTGCCTGACGGACTTTTTTAATATTCCTCATTAATGGATAGACTTTAACGACTAGTTTCCAATTATCATAGGAAATGAGCGAATGATGTCGATTCGAGGCAACGCAATCGGCATGTGACGTTGCGACAAGAACGATTATTTCCTTGACGCGTTATGGATAGGACTTATTTACGGGTAACCGCTTTTCTCAAACGTAGCAGAGTTTTATGAATGCAGAAATAGATCTTCAACTTGAAGGCTGATTTCGATTTTGAAAACCACAAACATATAAAGGTTCTTTCACTCAGATAGGAGAAAAATACTTTCATTGATCCTTTCTAATGAAAAGAAAATTTTATAATTATTATATTATCTGTTTCGGTTCATTTTTAAATACAAATATAGATATAGCTCGTGAAGCAGGCGCTGTGCAAACTTAGCAGAAACATATAAGTTTTTTTGTTATGTGGTAACTAAAATATTTTAATAGAAATGTAATTATTATTATGTGTGTCAACAGGGCACTGACGATGATGCACAGCATCGAAAGCGTTCTGCCGTGTTAATAAATTATTATAGACGAAGCGTAGCCAACAATTGTTTCATCCTACATACATTAGAAGTCACTACCACCTGCCAGAATACCAACTCAGGCTCATGTCTTTTAAATTATAACTGGGCATCATAAAAAATGAATAAATATTCGAAGAAAGGCTGATATATAACTATTCGATAACATGATATATTGTTCATGATTACAACTAAATTGCCTCAAGGCTCATCGTCAATAATAACTGGGCTCTGAGTCGACTGAATAAAGAAAGGCTGAAATATAACTATTCCCACAATATTATGAAATCATGATATACAACTAATATTGCCTCAATTTTCATGTACTTTAAATAAGTTTGAGTCGACTGAATAAAGTTGTTGATTTAAATCGGGTCGATCAAAATTGTATATATAAATATTTTGCCCTGTAGTAATTGAACGAAGCAATTGGAGGCTTCTCTATAAGGGAGATATGACAAGGAATAATAACTGGGCTCTGAGTTGACTGAATAAAGAAAGGCTGAAATATAACTATTCGATAACATGATATATTGTCATGATTACAACTAAATTGCCACAAGGCTCATGTCAATAATAACTGGGCTCTGAGTCGACTGAATAAAGAAAGGCTGAAATATAACTATTCGATAACATGATATATTGTCATGATTACAACTAAATTGCCTCAAGGCTCATGTCAATAATAACTGGGCTCTGAGTCGACTGAATAAAGAAAGGCTGAAATATAACTATTCGATAACATGATATATTGTCATGATTACAACTAAATTGCCTCAAGGCTCATGTCAATAATAACTGGGCTCTGAGTCGACTGAATAAAGAAAGGCTGAAATATAACTATTCGATAACATGATATATTGTCATGATTACAACTAAATTGCCTCAAGGCTCATGTCAATAATAACTGGGCTCTGAGTCGACTGAATAAAGAAAGGCTGAAATATAACTATTCGATAACATGATATATTGTCATGATTACAACTAAATTGCCTCAAGGCTCATGTCAATAATAACTGGGCTCTGAGTCGACTGAATAAAGAAAGGCTGAAATATAACTATTCGATAACATGATATATTGTCATGATTACAACTAAATTGCCTCAAGGCTCATGTCAATAATAACTGGGCTCTGAGTCGACTGAATAAAGAAAGGCTGAAATATAACTATTCGATAACATGATATATTGTCATGATTACAACTAAATTGCCTCAAGGCTCATGTCAATAATAACTGGGCTCTGAGTCGACTGAATAAAGAAAGGCTGAAATATAACTATTCGATAACATGATATATTGTCATGATTACAACTAAATTGCCTCAAGGCTCATGTCAATAATAACTGGGCTCTGAGTCGACTGAATAAAGAAAGGCTGAAATATAACTATTCGATAACATGATATATTGTCATGATTACAACTAAATTGCCTCAAGGCTCATGTCAATAATAACTGGGCTCTGAGTCGACTGAATAAAGAAAGGCTGAAATATAACTATTCGATAACATGATATATTGTCATGATTACAACTAAATTGCCTCAAGGCTCATGTCAATAATAACTGGGCTCTGAGTCGACTGAATAAAGAAAGGCTGAAATATAACTATTCGATAACATGATATATTGTCATGATTACAACTAAATTGCCTCAAGGCTCATGTCAATAATAACTGGGCTCTGAGTCGACTGAATAAAGAAAGACTGAAATATAACTATTCGATAACATGATATATTGTCATGATTACAACTAAATTGCCTCAAGGCTCATGTCAATAATAACTGGGCTCTGAGTCGACTGAATAAAGAAAGGCTGAAATATAACTATTCGATAACATGATATATTGTCATGATTACAACTAAATTGCCTCAAGGCTCATGTCAATAATAACTGGGCTCTGAGTCGACTGAATAAAGAAAGACTGAAATATAACTATTCGATAACATGATATATTGTCATGATTACAACTAAATTGCCTCAAGGCTCATGTCAATATTAATATATAAAAGACGACACTGCATTTTGTCAAAGGGCACAGGCCCTTCTTCTTTATTTTCTGCACATATTTGTTATAAAATGAGTTACCTCTTGGCTTGCCGCTCTGCTCTCCTTCTGCTGCATTCGTCGATTTCTACTCCATGGCGAGCATTATCTTATTCATGCAACGAGAACTGTTGGTGGGCATCATGGCCGGATTTGATGTTTGTTTCTTCTTTATTTTCTGCACATATTTGTTATAAAATGAGTTACCTCTTGGCTCGCCGCTCTGCTCTCCTTCTGCTGCATTCGTCGATTTCTACTCCATGGCGAGCATTATCTTATTCATGCAACGAGAACTGTTGGTGGGCATCATGGCCGGATTTGATGTTTGTTTCTTCTTTATTTTCTGCACATATTTGTTATAAAATGAGTTACCTCTTGGCTCGCCGCTCTGCTCTCCTTCTGCTGCATTCGTCGATTTCTACTCCATGGCGAGCATTATCTTATTCATGCAACGAGAACTGTTGGTGGGCATCATGGCCGGATTTGATGTTTGTTTCTTCTTTATTTTCTGCACATATTTGTTATAAAATGAGTTACCTCTTGGCTCGCCGCTCTGCTCTCCTTCTGCTGCATTCGTCGATTTCTACTCCATGGCGAGCATTATCTTATTCATGCAACGAGAACTGTTGGTGGGCATCATGGCCGGATTTGATGTTTGTTTCTTCTTTATTTTCTGCACATATTTGTTATAAAATGAGTTACCTCTTGGCTCGCCGCTCTGCTCTCCTTCTGCTGCATTCGTCGATTTCTACTCCATGGCGAGCATTATCTTATTCATGCAACGAGAACTGTTGGTGGGCATCATGGCCGGATTTGATGTTTGTTTCTTCTTTATTTTCTGCACATATTTGTTATAAAATGAGTTACCTCTTGGCTTGCCGTTCTGCTCTCCTTCTGCTGCATTCGTCGATTTCTACTCCATGGCGAGCATTATCTTATTCATGCAACGAGAACTGTTGGTGGGCATCATGGCCGGATTTTATGTTTGTTTCTTCTTTATTTTCTGCACATATTTGTTATAAAATGAGTTACCTCTTGGCTCGCCGCTCTGCTCTCCTTCTGCTGCATTCGTCGATTTCTACTCCATGGCGAGCATTATCTTATTCATGCAACGAGAACTGTTGGTGGGCATTATGAGAGTCGCCATTTGCTCCAGACTTCTTCTTCGCTGTCAAGGAGGTAGTCAGTGGGCCACGGGTTCTTAGGCAACGTCAGCTGACTAACAACTTTGATGCCATTTTTATCTTTGAGCATAAGTGCCGTAAACAGTAATTTTTGTTTCATTGTAAACGACCAATCCCACTTCAACTCATTTCACCTGAGAAATAATCCAATATAAAACGAATCTTCTAATTTGAACCTCAAGTATTGGGCAAACAGGATGATAAGGGGAATGGTAAAATAAAAACAATATCCATTCTGAGTCACATCGAAAATTATTACATTAGCAATCTTTTGACACGTTCTTCTTCCAAACAAGTATTTTGATATACTATTTTAGCACATATCCCTTATGAGAAATCAGCTAGTGTATGGAACAAATATTATTGCAAATTAAAAGATCTATAAATGTTTTATCTGCGTATCTTTCATTATCCTGATTATTAACCGAGAATTTTGCATTTTTTAGTTTTCGGCCTACAGTAAAGGCCCACTACTACTCTTGCCGAATTAACTCTCAGCTAATATATCATGAACCAATTCGGGCTTAAATACCAAATATCTCATTGAACTTTTACTTTGTGAGATACATGCAAACATGTTGTGATGAGGTGACAAGATTTTTCGTTTTTTACACGAATATATTTATCTTATCTATACCATACACGATATTTAACCGTTTCAGACAATATTAAAGATTGTATTTGTTGTTTATGGGGGAGGAATTCGATAATTAATAATATTCCCGTTATGATAAATCGGATAGCAAAAATGTATAGAACTCAATATTTTATCGTTTTATATAAATAGAAAAATCAATTTCGTTAATCTCAGAATTCGGACCAGTGGGAGGGGGGGGATTAGACGGAAAATTTCTAATACGTTCGTTAGTATAAGTCTGATCGAAATATTGTAGAAAGGCAATCTTATTGTAAATTACCTATAAATGATGTTATACACAGCCTTTGTCTATCTCAAATATTTTGAGAGGTATTTGCATTCTTTTAAATTTCAGTCTTCAATAAACACCTCTCCTTTGTCACATACTTTACGAATAGACCATCATATCATGAACCTTCTTATTCCGTGCTGAAATACCAAATATTGTACTCAACAAATCGTTTCTAGATGAGTTACATGCAAATACATTACGGTGAACCCCCAATCTTTTGTTCTTGGATTACTAAAATTAGAGTGATTGAGGTTAAATTTTTATGGTTCAAAGCAAATTGGAGGACTACATATAGTAAATAGTTTTCAATAAAATTATTATGTTATATTTAGAAACTTTTATGTTATATTTAGAATTGTTTTTCTTTCAGTTTTAGAATATTTAATTCAGGTCCGAGAGGTTGGCTGGCCTGTTCTGACCTGAGCTATGAAAACAGTATCATTTAAACTGGCGGTTCTAACCCTTAATTTGATTTACCTTATATACTGAGAGGACCTTCTTTTCGTTGTGACGGCCGGCCTGTCTCTCGCAATAGAGACATTGAGATCCAGCCACGTCGAGATAGAAAATAGATGGTCGCAGCAGAAAAGGGGGAAACACATAAAAGAAAAAAATAAAGTAATAAATAAAGAACATATAAATTTAATGGAATATAAGATAATAACCTTCTTCAAATGTATTTACAATAATCAACTTCTTAATTTTTTAAAAACAAATAATAATAGATACAATAGGGCAACGAGACAAGGGAGCAAAAAATTATATACAAATATTAAATAGAGAAAAAAAAGTTAAGGTGAGTGCCTGGGAATTGAACCCGTGAGGTTCCCAATGCAAGGCGAATAGGCTACTCACTGAGCTAGGCTGCCTTCAGAGGTAAAGTTGTGAAATACTACAAGTCCCTTGTTTTATCTACCTTGAAAGTTCATCTCTTCAACACTAGTAGAATTTAACCCTTCACAGACAAGGAATATGAAAATTACATTGCAGGCAAGCTGGGTCACGGGTGACCCAGTCATATTTATAGCACATTTTTTTTCATTTTAACAAAAATATTCCAGTTGTTGTTGTTTTTTTTTATATAAAAAAAGAAAGTATAGTTTGAAAAATTTATTTTTTTTAGCAATATATATATATATATATATATATATATATATATATATATATATATATATATATATATATATATATATATATATATATATAATATGATAAAAATACAAAAACTTACATTAGTAGGAACTATACTTAAATTAGTAGGAACGTAGAGTTCCAGACCTTTGGTACCTTTGGTATCCGTATAGGATAAAAGATAAAAATTAAACGAGTAAACTCCTAGAAGGGGAAAAATGAGAAATTTCTAGCTATAAAAGACGAGAAAATTTAATAAAATCTTAGTGATTAAATAATTTTCAGTAAGTTATCAGTCTTCCATTTTATCCGGCAGTCCAGCAATAATTTTTCCTACTCTGAACAGTCAAAAACTTTCCAGATCAAAATAAATAGTTTAAACTCTTACAGAAAAAATATATATAAAAAAATAGTCTACGGAAAAAAGAATAAGAAAATATGAGGGATAAAAAATCAAAAAAAGGGAATAAACTCTTAGTAATGAAAGTTCACTA